>CAMXCT020002002.1:215440-330440 GCA_947184155.2 Cladocopium goreaui
ATGGACATTTTTCAAATTTTCACCACACCAAAATCCTTTGAATTATCAAAATATCATCCGTACTGCAGCATACATGGACATAAATGAACACGTTTCAAGTGTTCACCCCACAAAAATATTTTGAATTATCAACATATCACCCATACTGCAACATAAATGGACATACATAAATGAACATTTTTCAAGTTTTTCACCCCACTAAAATCCACCAAAACACCATAAAGTCCTTTATGAAATTGTTCAAGTTCACCTAAGGGTACCCACCACGACCGGTGTCGAGGAACTATGAAAGAAAAAACTATTTTGCAATGAAAGCCAATGGAATTAGGTGGCGTTCCTGAAAAAATGCACGAATGTTTTCACTGGGACCTATATTCTATGTATGTATTTCTGCAAGGAATTGGGTCCCCTTCATGTATAATTATTATATACGTAATTCCCTTTGGGCAGTAGCAACCCTGGATGTTTGAAGTTCCTAAACTAGAACGTTTCAACAAAAAAACAGGTCCCTGAAATGATTATTATTTTTTTTTAAATATTGCATTAAAAAATGAAGTTTTCGAGCTCACCGAAGGGAAGAATTTATACTGAAAAACTATATGGAAAAGTGAAGAATTTGAATGGAAATGCGAAGGATTTATAAAGAAAAATGAAGAAATATTTATGGAAAAAATGAAGAATTTGACTGAAAAGGGAAAAGAATATATATGGCAAAAATATGGAAACTGAAGAATTTGCATGGAAACATGCAGAATTTTCATAGGAGAGTGAAGAATCTATATGGAAAAATAATGAATTTGTTTGGAAACATGAAGAATTTATATGGCAAAACTATGGAAAAGTGAAGAATTTGTATGGAAATGTGACGGATTTATAAAGAAAAATCAAAAATATGAAAAAATTATGAATTTGACTGAACAAGTGAAAGAATTGTATGACAAAAAGAAGGAAAAGTGAAGAAGTTGTATGGAAACGTGAAGGATTTATAAAGAAAGTGAAGAATTTCTATGGAAAAATGACGAATTCGTCTGGAAAAGTGAAAGAAATTATATGGCCCAACGATATTCTAAGTATAGTTTTTTTGACGTCAACTGTATTCTAAGTATCTTGTTTCAAGTTCAATTCTGGGGATGCCCCGGGAAGCCAAAATTTCAATTCCATATTCTATGTGGGTGGAGGACCTTATATATATATACATATGTATATATATATATACTATATATATATGTTTCTTTATATTAATACATATGGAAACTATAACTATGAAATGGATGCTGAACCAACTAGTCAATGTCCAGTGGTGAAGATGCCTTATGCGCGGTCTGGTCAATGATTGAGAAAGATAGACAAAGCCTGACCGTCCCCTAGGTTCGCATAAACAGATTCGGATAGATAGATTCAATTAGATTCAGATAGATAGACTCAGATAGATTCAGATAGACAGACTAGACTAGATGACTAGACTACTTTCTGGCAATGAAGCATGGCAATGTAAAAATTGTCCAGGAAGAGGTGTTTCCAGGGGCGCTGGTGGATGGGCCATGGGATATGGTTCAATTTGTTTTGCCAAGCACACCGGGGGTGTCTGGAAATTGAGTACCCAAAATGCTCTAGTAGTTTTAGTAAATTGGATGTAAATCCCAGATGTTTTTCTCACCTGCTAGCCACTAGCTGTGGAATACACGGAGAATGTCGGCCAATTCTATGCTCACAGGCCTGCTGGCACCAACAGGCAACCTGAACGAAATTTCTCGGGGTAGGATCCAACATAATGCCAGCCTTGAAATCATCGGAGCCGTCCGAGCAGGTGTCGCAATCCGTTGGGACTGCGCCAAGGACGCCCTTCATGTCACCCTCAGATCGCTTCTTCATCTCAGCGCAGTTCTCCTGGTAAGTCTTCCCCAACTCAAGAGTGAAATCCACAACGGACACATCAATCTTTTCTGCAGCACACTCACAGCTGGGACCAAGTTATAAATAAGGTTGTTCAGTTACATGTATTTATAAAAACTATGAAATGGGTGCTGCATCACCACTGTATCACTGTAAATCCCTGTAGTTTCAATGTATTGTCAACGTCATGTCGGGGAAATTTATCGGACTCGAGAGGTGTTCATTTCAATAGTTATTTTAAGTTATTTTATTGCTCTTTCCGAAGAAACGCATAAGAGCCTGACAGCCCCATTCATTGTCATGCCAGCACACAACCTGAACGAAATTTCACGGAGTTAGGATCCAACATGATGCCAGCCTTGGAATCATGTACACTGTACATTTTACACTTCACACTCCACAGTCTACACTTTACACACTAGACTTTACACTCTACACTTTACACTCCACACCGCACACTCTACGCTTGACACACTACACTTTACACTTTACACTCTTCACTCTACACTCCATACTTTAGACTTTACACTTTACACTCCTCACTCCTCACTGCACACTTGACACGCCATACTCCACACTTTACACGCCACACTCTACACTTGACACGCTACACTTGACACTCTACACTCTACACTGCACACTCTATACTTGCCACTGTACACCCTTCACTCCACACTCCGCCCTCTACACTTTACACTCTACATTTTACACTTTACACCCCACACTCCATACATTGTACACTTTACACACTACACTTTACACTCTACACTTTACACTCCACACTCTACACTGTACACACTACACTTTACACTCGACACTCTTCACTCGACACTCCACAACTTACACTTTACACTTTACACTCCTCTCCTACCGCCAGGCATCAGCACCCATCTGCAACTTTCACCCTGCGGGCTCCTTTGCTTCCCAGCAGCTACCTAAAAGAGCCCCACTCCAAATGGCCCCCCCAAGCCACGCCCTTTCTTCCCTCCAATCGAACCATATGCACCGCCAGCACAGTTCGCTGCTTTTACCAAGCATACCATGTCTACACACTACACTTTATACTCTACACTTTACACACTACACTTTATACTCTACACGTTACACTCCACACTTCACACTCTTCACTTTACACACTACACTTTACACTCTACATTCTTTACATTCTACACTCTACACAACACTTTCCACTCCACAAGCTTCCAACGGTTTTTAACCCCCCAAAAACCATTCTTTGGGCTTGGGCTCGTCTGCCTGGTCAACACCATACTGGCGCAAAACATACAAAAACATCAATGATTCAATGGTTGGACAAAGAAACCAAGGAAGTCCCACAGTTGGGGCCTGTCCAAACAGTGTCAGAAGGTCAAACTAATTTTGCACTATCAAAATTGCCATAAATTAGAGGTATGCACCTTTTCTAGATAGTTATAGTATGTTATAGTTCGCTTCATGTGTTCCATTTGGAAAAATTACATGCTGGGGCCCAGAAACTGATCCCCAGCCAATGAAAACCCAGCCATGCATTGGCTGTTGTTTTCATTCATCCCGAATCCTCAAAACAATCAATTTGGCAAGTAAAACGGAAAACACGACATTGCAACTACGTGCAAATTAGAACATATGTCGGTGTCCCCAATGAATATGTTCACACGTTGAACCCCAAAACCTGTTTGTTCCTGAAAATATCGGCAGATTTTGATGAATTTAGAACCTGTCAACACCAGATATCATCCTGCGAAGAAAAACAAGGGGTGCCTCGTCAATTTCAAATACAAAAATCAAATGAACATGAAAAAAGAAGTACCTGGGTAGCGCTATCAGTCTATACCTGTATATAATGATTCTGCAAAGAGGTTCCGACACCCCGCCTCGGGCAAATGGAAGCCAACAATTGGCAATCCAATGCGTAGAAGATGTTCTAGCTCCATCACAGCAAACAACACAAGAAACAAGCAAGCGGCAAAAGATGTGTGCACATGTTTTTTCAATCGTCTTTAGTAAATCCATTTGTGATGGAATTTGGTCAATTGCTAAAATGATGTGCCCATTATGTCCTGACCATGATTTTGTTAAATGGCAGATGTGCGTTCACGCATTTCAAAACGAGTTGAATCGTGGCTGTTCTTGTGAGAATATGGTGGGGCCAAAAGGGTTCCCGGCGAAAAAATCGAGCATATGTTTTTTGTTTTTGGGTTTGTTGCCCTCACCGTGTCTGCGGGTGACATCTGACGCAATCTGCATGTGACATGTGTGTGTGGATCATCTGAAAGATGTAAAACTTCTAAGCGATGGTTTGGCTGTTTCGTTTCTACTGACTCGTTTTTTCAATCATGAACTGGATTTTCCAATTCAGCAGGGGGCCGCTGGGGAACATTGCAGTCAGCGGCCAACGAAGACGCTGCAATGTTTCTGTGAAAACGTACCTGCAATTTTCCAGTTTTTCGTCAATGGCAACCGGCTAAGCCAAGAACCGGCATGTCGTTTTTCCAACAGTTTTCAAACTACTGTACGGTTTTCGCAATCTGACTGAGCTGCATCAGAACAAGTAAATCCTTCGAGCAAGGACGTAGAAAGATTTCCTCGCACAGTTTCTCACTTCCAATCATCAAACCATTCCTGTCAGGTTTAACTGAAGTGTTTTTGCACGTGCGATGCATTCCACATCAGTAATTCGATAAGATGTTTCTGAGCAAGTGTGTCACTCATGCCGATATCCGTCAAGGTGGTATGAGCCCTTCGGGGAAAGCCTTTCTAGGCTAACAATTGACGGTAAAACGATTCTGAATTTACACTTTTGAATTAGTAATTCGTTTAAGTAAAGTGAACAGCCGGCCTTTTTTCCTTGTCTCACCCGTCGATGTCGTTGTGTTGAACCGCTGGCCGCTGTGCTTGGCCTCACCTTTTTCCTTTTCTCATTTGTCGATGTCGATGTGTTGAACAGCTGGCCGCTTTTCCTGGCCTCACCATTTTCATTGGACAGCCAATGCATAGTCTTAAGCTGCGACAACAACCTTCCTGTTGTTTCAAGAGACAGCCACTCCGCAGCCATTTACACATGATCAGGTAACAGGACATGCTTTCAAGGTGTGGTATCTTTCTTTTTTGGTTTCTCGGTGAGGTTGAAGTTGTGCACCTAATTCAGGGGTTGAACACGTAAGCCGTCCAGAGGGTTGTGACTTGAATGCCGAGGGCCTTTGAGCCTTATCACGAATCTTGCAGGCAATGTGGATGCATCTTTTCATTAACTAGTTCCCCATGGGTCCCTTATTTCATGTGTTCCTGCGTTCTCCTCTCTCCAGGTAGGTTGGGTTCTGCGCGTGCTGAGGTAGGCGTAGGTTCGCTGTGGTAGGTTGGTTCAGGCGCGTCCGTCCTTCCCCCCCCTCCGCTGGTCTTTTTCCGTTTCCGTCTGCCTCCGCTTTTCTTTTTCCTTGCCTTTTCAGGGTTTGCCCGTGGTGGGCCAGGTTTCCTTGTGTTGGTGTTTTCTCTTTCCCTCTGCGTTGCGTTCCCCTCTTCGCGTCCTGGTTAAGTAACTTTCATCTCATTTTCATCTTCACCTCATCTTCATTTCCTTTCATTTTCATTTTCATTTCACTGTCCGGACCTTAATTTTTCACCCTCCTGCGGGAGGGTGTGTGTGTGGATCATCTGAAAAGATGTAAAACTTCTAAGCGATGGTTTGGCTGTTTCGTTTCTACTGACTCGTTTTTTCAATCATGAACTGGATTTTCCAATTCAGCAGGGGGCCGCTGGGGAACATTGCAGTCAGCGGCCAACGAAGACGCTGCAATGTTTCTGTGAAAACGTACCTGCAATTTTCCAGTTTTTCATCAATGGCAACCGGCTAAGCCAAGAACCGGCATGTCGTTTTTCCAACAGTTTTCAAACTATTGTACGGTTTTCGCAATCTGACTGAGCTGCATCAGAACAAGTAAATCCTTCGAGCAAGGACGTAGAAAGATTTCCTCGCACAGTTTCTCACTTCCAATCATCAAACCATTCCTGTCAGGTTTAACTGAAGTGTTTTTGCACGTGCGATGCATTCCACATCAGTAATTCGATAAGATGTTTCTGAGCAAGTGTGTGTGTGTGTGTAACATCTGAACAGATGTAAAACTTCTTTGACTCTTACCGTTTTACATTTGCAGGGAACCTTTTACATTTGCAGGGGGTGGTAGCAGGGTCCAGAGTCTACCACCAACGAAGACGCTCTGGTTTCCCTGGTGATACATGGCCTGATCAGCCATGCGTACCTGCCAATTTTCTGGAATGGGAAGAGGCTCAACCCAAGAACCTCCGCGTCGTTTATTTGATAATTTCAATTTACTGCACTGTTGACGCAATCTGGAATCGATTTTGACATTTACATGCATCAGAACCTTCCTCAGATTTTCGCCGAAACCATATCGCCGACAGTATTATGATTTTTTGACTTATTTCGCCGAGATCATGTCGCCGACGAACTTTGGGTATTGTTGGGAAACAATCGCCGAAACATTATTTTGGATTTTCAACATGCTGGTCAAAACTCTTTGGACTCTGGTTTTAACTACGTTTGACAATATTGGATGCCCTACATCGTTTTCGAGAAGTACCTCATATGGCTCCTTTACTAATCTAACGATCTAGGCTGGTTTGCATGTTTCAGGATTCAGTTCCTGCCGGATCATATAATGATCCATTCTTGTCTAGTGTGATTTCCATGGTGGCTCCGACATGGTGCCATGGAGCCAATTGAGGCAACCCTTTTCAGGGTGAGTGTTGACCGTCTTGAATTCTGAATTCACACATTTTAACTTGGTAATTCGTTTAAGTCAAGGGCAACAATCAGCCTTGCGGTTTACCAGCCTTGTTGAATGTCCCGCGGCTCCGGACGTCCCAGGGATCCCAGTGCTCTGCTCTTTCAAGTGCAGCCATACCGAACATTCAGAAACCTCCTTTTTCGCAGCTGCTTTTGACGGTCCATGACAACAGCATTTGATACAGGAACGAGGCAGGCACACGACTTTCAGGTGTGGTTTTCTTCCTTTTGGTTTTCTGGTGAGGTGAAACATATTGTGCATCTAATTCGTTGGAACTTGGAAGCTGTTTTATGCCATTGGGGCACGACTTGACCACGGTCCCGGTGCAGGGAATAATTGCACGACATTTTAAGCATTTAGGGACTGAATCCTGTATGTGATTGTCCACTTTTGTTTTGGTCTACTGGAGCGATGCATCCGTGGAACACTCCGCCAACGACATGGCCTGCTCCACCGCAGCCTGCGAACCCATCTTCGACGTGGCAGCAATCATCGCCGAATGCACATCTATTTGGACATCCCTCGGCCTTGCATCCTACATGGTCTTCCTCAGCTTCGCTCATGCCGCCTACATCAACCCCAACATCGTTGCCGTTCACCTCATTGACTCCGGCTCCTCACGCAGTACCAGGCCCACAGCTCGTACCTACCATGCCCTCGCCTTTGGCCCCTGAACCAACTATGGTGCACACCGCTCCGTCGACTTTTCCATCTCCTACGGCACCCACCGCTCCACACACGTGGCCTTCTCCTCCGGCTCCATCCCCTACATCGGCTACACCACCTACATCGACTATGCCACCGACACCTTTGCCCAGTTCTCCATACCCACCTCACCACATTCAACCTCCATTACAGACGGACGCATCGATGGTCTCTCCAGATGAATCTGCACCACGGGCCCCAGCAGTTAAGGCAGCTCCCAGGCTTCGCTCTGACAAAAGACCGGATCGACCGCGCAGGCCAGCTCCAAAAGCCCCTCCTCCTGCTACACCACCAACACCTACGGCAGCACCAACTTCATCCGTGTCACCTGAACTGGTCGCATTGGGCTCCACTACACAGCAACTTGCGGAATCTATTCGACTTATTCAAGCTCAGCAACAATTGATCATGGATTCTCAACGAGCTCAAGAACAACGTCAGCTCCTTCTTCAACAAGATGGACCTCCACCGAACCCTATTCCACAAACACCACCACCTACAACCACACCACCACTGATCGCCACGCCTCCACCTGCACCGAAAGCCAGACCCACCGAACCAGACGTTCCGGACCTTCGCATTGTCCAAGCTCCAGCCATCGCTCCTCCTCACCAACTACAAGTTCCACCATCACCAACACGCCGACCACGATCCAGGACTCCAAGATCACGTTCCCATCGACCTTCTGTACATTCCCATCACCATCGCTATTCTCCTCAACGTGCAGCTCGACCTCGTTCTCCTCTTCCACGTTATCGGTCATCCACGAAACACGCCAAGGACCGCAGAACCCCATCTCCATACAAACGACGATCACCGCCAAGACGCCGCTCTCCCGTGGTTCCTCGACGTCATCGATCTCACCCACGACCACGTTCCGCGACACCGCGTCACCGATCCAGAGGCCGTGAAGTCGTACTTCGACCTGCTGCAAACCCATCCAATCCGAACTACATCCCCACTCCCGACGCTGATGACACCTGGGGTACATGGAACGACAGCCACTACACCGACAACTACCATCACCACAATGCTCGACCCAATTCTCCTGCCGATCCACCACCACCGGAACCACCAACCAACCCACCAACCAACACTTCAGCACCACTCGGCGCGGTGTCCTTCCGAGTCCCTGACGGCGACAGTGAAAATTCTGAGGTTGCAGATACAATTTCGATCACCAAGTTCGACACGAATGACATCGACCTCAGTGAAATGGTTGAGGCGGCCAATGATCCCCATAGGGTCCGTTGCCTGACTGAGCTTGGCCCCGATCATGTTGTCCCCCTACGCCAATCATTGACCCCGGCTATCTCGCAGCTCTTCAACCAATTTGTGGATGCGATGTTCGAACAGTTGGCTCAACCATACCGCACCGTCAACAACCATCGTATTTACATCAAAGCAAGCCAAGCCACCGTCAGGAATATTGCCAGGGCCTTTGCGCAATCCAACTTACTGGACATCGAGCTCGCGAGGCAAACACAAGCCTTCTACATCGAGCCAGAGAACCTGCTGACCATCACGGTTCCCACAGGATTGAAAAAGAAACCAATCTACCGTGGCGAACACATGGGCACCTACCTGATCTACCACAAGACGAGTTGGGAATCAGTTGCCAAAATTCTCGCGGAAGACTGCATTCGCCCGGCAACTTGGACAAAAAACGAAGCCGGCATGCCAACTCAATACCCATGTTACGGGTTCTTCGGAATGTCCTCTGAGATCGCAGACATCGACAACCTACCCGGCTATGCTGTCAAGATCTGTACCTCTCAGCTCTACAAAATTGGCAAAGGACAAAACCCATCAGGCCTGCTGGCCATTTGCCGCTCACCCAAATGCATCCGTGCCCTAGCTGGAGGAAATGACCAAATCCAACGCTTGTGCAACCTTGCGGGCATCGCCAAGGGCAAAGACAATGCAACGGCTATGAACTCAAGCGCCGCATCCATATGCTACGTTGCCTCCACTCACTCGGTTTTCCCGGGCTTGATCACACACCAGACGGCGGAGACCAATGCACCTTCGGAACCTCCTGATGATCATGCACGTCCAGTACGACCTGACCCTCCTGCCGACGCCCCAGAACCTTCGGAGCCACCTCCAGACGACTCTCGAGACACACCTAGCCACCACGAGACCGCTGCTTCTGGTTCTCGAGATCATGCTCGCCGATCTTGGCACGACAATGCTTCTTGGGACAATTCAACCTACAGCCGCCGAGATCGCCGCTCCTCATATCATGAAGGCCACTCTCGAGACCAGCACCATGAAGGCCGACCTCGTTCTCGACATTCGACCTACCACTCCAGATCTCGTTGGTGAACTCTTTACCTTTGAGGAGCACCGGAACCAGTATCGACTATTCTACACCAGCGATGCAGTGAGCCTAGTGGCCCCGCCCGATCATTTTGGAGTAACAATGCTTCTCCCGACAGTCGGTATTGACGCCACTTCTTCCTCAAAAGGTTTGTGTACTGCTGCATGCTCATGATTTTTGATCCTTTCGCCCGATTCGTTTTTCACTTTACGTTTCACATACTGGGACCACGTATTATGTTTCACACTACTTCAATCGCACAACACCCTTGTCTCACCTCGACATTTTCCGCAGCTTTCAATCGGCAGTTCGAGCTCATTTTGACCTATTATCTCGTGGCCCTGTCTACATCATGGCGTCCCAGGACCTGATCTCCCAATTCAGCGCGGATGTGAATGGAATTCCTCCTTCCCAGCCGGATCGCTCTCGCACACCTCCTCGTCATCAACATGGATGGCACCAAGCAGTACCTGCGTTCCGTGGCCCGATGCACTATGCCATGACGACCCATCGACCTTTCTGGAACCCATCCGGAATACCGCCTCCACCGCCTACATCTCCATCGTTCCCAACACGCCCACCATGGACTCCACCTACGGCACCTTTTCCGCCCACACCGCCTCCGTGCTCACAGACACCTCCCAACAATGCCAACTTTGCACCTCAACGCCATCCTTTTACACCGAGATCACCAAGACCTATGTCATCCCCGGGAGCAAGCTCTACCGTCAACGAAGGATATACGTGCAGACCAATTGAAATCCCACCAGTGGAGCAATGGAAACCTGATGTCGGCTTCCACGACTCCAACAAGATCAATGGTTTGGATTTCCCCTCCAGACTCCGACAGAGCAGATTTTCAAGCTACAAGGACATTGAAGGGATGGATCCTTTACAAGTCCCACTCTGGAAGTTCTTGTACCAGGGCTTGCACAATACCTGGCTCCGTCGGGTTGCATACGGAAGAGAAACCTTTGTCCCCCCTTTTGACAACATAGGCACTACAGTATTTGTGGCTGAATTGGTATCACAACTACGCACCCGCAATGTGGATTTGGACAAACTTGCTACCTTTCGAGCTCGCTCAGCAGGCCAATGTCTCAACCAGAAGGAAGCAATTCAAAACATGGCCAAAGACGTTGCTCAACTTCTCCAATCTTGGCTCCCGGCTCAACCATCCGCGGACGTGGCGAGCCAACAACGCATTCTTGAACTGGAGGCAGAACTGGCCAAGGCAAAATCGGCCGCCACTACTTCACCAGGTACGGCACCTTAGGGCTCTACTCCGGCCACGACACCGATTGGACGCGCACTTCAAGGACAACCTGCCGCCTCTACGACCTTTGACCCTTCGACTCTACTTATCTCTCCGGGATCCGTGAACACTTGGCTCGTTGACAATCAACCCACATCATTGTCGGACACCCAATACACGAAGTGGGTGAAAAATCTGAAGTTACCACAGCCCAAGCAGGACATCCTGGAGAAGAACTTGGAGAAGGTCAACGAATGGTGGCAAAACCAACCCGATGATGCTTCAAAAACTATCCAACGCGCAAGCGTGGCTATGGGCATCGACCCATGCAAGCACAAAGGGGCCTCCACGGATGAAGTCGTCTTCAAGGTCATGACTGTGGCGCTATTGATGCACTCCTGACTAGCAGCGTATTTGAAATCACCTGGCTCAAAAGCAGCCAACATTATGCGAACTTTGACCGTGGCTCATTCCTGTATTCTTGTTCTTGCACTACTGACCCCCTTCACGTTGTCCCCTTCTGTTGATGTCTTTTTTGCTTTTCGGATGCTCCAAACGGTACTGATGGGCCAATATGTGTTATTACATCCACGTGCCAATCCGAAACTCCAAGCCTTGCTCAAAGGCACTCCGATGCAGAGTATTTTCTTTTGCAGATCGTGGGATGACTTGTCAGTCGCCCTTCAATGTTTCAAGCACCCTCAGGCGGTGTATATTCGGTTTTGCCACATTGCTAATTTTCAACCCAAGTTTTATGTTGGTTCCACGTCTTCGTTTGTTTTGGACCGCGAACACTCTCGCTATCGGAAATTTCTGCAAGTGCAACAACATAAATTCGTGTTGGCCGAAGTTGCCTTACGGTTTTGGTGCAGATTTGACAATTTCTGGATGTGGTCTGTTTTCCCGATCTACACCAATAAATCCAACTTTTGGGCCTTGGAACAAGCCTTAATTCAATTGTGGCAACCTCGATTGAACACTCCGTTCATTTACCAGTTTTTCAATTGCCGAAAGGGACTTATTGCACGTCCCAAATTTTCGGCCTCCCGACAATTTGGAGCATTTTCCTTGTGGCGGAAACTTCGCTGGCGATCTACACCCCATCATGTTCGACATGCTCTTCACAGTCCTCTTTTCCATCGACGAGTACAACTTTGGGAGATTATTCAGGATCTGGGCAGTAACTCCGTCCGACGCTTCCACATGGAGAAGAAACTCCGATCCAACGAAATTGGAACCCAAGGCTGCTATTTTATTCGACGTCTTGCCAACAACCCAGGCGAACCCCAGAGGTCGTACGCAATCAATGCCATTGACCGAGCCTTGACCTTCTGGAAGGCCAAAAAAGTCAGAAAACCGGTTCCTCTTCGTGCACCTTGGTTACTGGGCCCCAACTGGACGCGGGATCTTCGACGGCTGTTCACCTCCCACGTTCATAAAACTCGATGTTACAACACCACATTGCAGACTCCTTCAACCGGGATTGTCTTCACAAAGTTCCCCTCGGTGATGGATAGCTTGTGCAATCACAAAGAAGCCGCTACAAAGTGGGCTGATGGCGAAACCCCAAAGTGTGCCTGTGATGCCTTGCGCCCTCACGCCCTTCATATTCCCCAACCTGATCACCACTTGGTCCTGGACGGCGACAACCTACATTTCGATGATGGCCCACACACATCCATTGCGACTGGTTCGCTTCAAAACAAAATTTTCCCACCTTCCAAAGAAATCCAGACATCGCTTCGCCTGGCTCTGCGGACGTGGACTACCCGGAATTCACTCCCTTCCTTACAAAAGTCCCATATTGATGAGCTTTGGCATCGCTCTATTCAATCTCACTACCACACCCTCAACAACCACATCACTCACAAAGACATCGGCCGCTTCAAACGTCTCTTTCCAGAAGCCGTCTTCCACAACGAGGACAAGCGAGCTACATCCCTACGAATCTACTGCCCCGTACTCTACTTCCAGTGCCTCACGACCACCTTCGCCGATCCGCTGGTATTTCGCAAGTTGGAGCAAAGCCCGAGTGACATCATCGAGAAGACCATCGCCGAGATCAACCGTCAATTTGGCAAAGCATATCCATGGGCACTTGGTGCTGGACGAGACCTACCGAATGCTTACGTTCTCCCCAAACGGAAGAAACAGTTCAAGGCCGGACGACCCATTGTCAGCTTCTTCACGGCACCTTTCCGACCTATGTTGAACTGCACCGCCAAGCTGATCTACAACCTTCTACCCCAAGCGTTTCCCCACAACCTGGCAAGGGGTGATGTATTTGATCTCATCAAGCTCCTCAAGGACACCGACTTTGATTCGCTCCCCACTCCACGAATACACAATCAAGATCTTGCGGGTTTTTTCACAAGCATTGACACTGACCGCTTCATCGCTAGCTGGCGACTGACCTTGCAGTTCCTCTCGACCCTCATGAACACCGACCCTGACGAGATCATCTCCGTGAAGGCAACTCCGGGCAACACCACAGGGGACGTAGTCAAAGGCCGCACATGCCGTACACTCAATGTGACCAGGAAGATCTTCATTCGGGACATTGAACGCATCATCCTTATGTCTTTGAAGATGACTCAATTCTCCATTGGCACTACGGTTTTTGAACAAATCCGGGGATCCCCTATGGGCTCCCCACTGAGTCCAGCATTGTGCATGATGGTTGTCGCACTTTCTGAAGAAATCTGGTACCGAACCTACCGCACCACCCTCAGCACCATGGATCTTACAGCTCGCCTCCTTCGCTATGTGGACAACAGACTGTGCTTGTCGGACCCCTGCTGGGACTACGAAATCTGCTTCGCCAATTTCCTCCACTCGGAGTTCTACGGTCATCCTATCATTTTGGAAACGGAACCGGACCAGGAGTTCTTGGGTTTTTGCATCGAGTTCGAGCCCTTTGCCCTTCGCTACAGCCCTCCACGCGACTTCAACCAGGTCATGGCGCCATTCTCCGCATCACCTTTGGCCGTCCAACTTTCGGGTTTTGTTTCACGATTATTTCTGGTCGCCAAATGCGCGCACCCTGCACACGAACGAACACGAGGTTTTGCCGCATTGCACCGTTTGTACAGATCTGCAGGTTTTACCGAGTCCGATCTTGCCGCTGCCGCCAAGCCGATCCGTCAATACTTACACGTTTCCTCATTGTGGTAAAATCCTGAACCGTCCTGCCGCTAGCGCTTGCGTTTCATTATTCACATCTTGCTGAACGTTTCACCTATCTGGACCACATGTGAATTTATATGATCTTGGAGTAGTGCGTTTCCAGCTGGCTTACCCTCAAACTCGGCTTCATTTACTTGTTGGCCCATATTCGACGCATTGTCATGGCTTCCTCGTCTCCTACTACGTCAATTCCGATTCAAGAACCAGTGTTTCTTCAATTTCTTCATGATGTTCACCATGCTTACCTTCTACTACATCGAGCAATGGCGCTACTACCACCCACGCTCATTCCCAACATTGAACCTACTCCTCTTCCCAGTACAGACGTATGGAATCAACCTGATGGGCTACGACCACATTACTCGGACCAGACCAACGCCTTCATTGACAATGCCCCCATCCCATCGCCGGATATGGTGGAGGAAGAGACACTTATGGATGAACTGGTGGAAACCCATCTCCCTGAGCCACACCACCATGTTGCCGCTCCGTCACCTGATGTCCTACCTGCACCCTCGAAGCTTTCTACCAGAACACCATCACCGCCGAATCGCAAACAGAAAGCCAAATCCGCTCCAAAGGCGCCTGCCAAGCGTCGTCGCCGACGTGACCAATCCCGATCCCGCTCCTCGAGCCCACTGTCACTCTGGACTTCCGAAGACAAACAGAAACAACACACCTTGAAGGCGGACGAGAAGTCTCGATTTTCATGGAAGGTGATCTCGACCAAGATGGGC
The DNA here is from genome assembly GCA_947184155.2 of Cladocopium goreaui. NCBI lineage: Eukaryota > Dinophyceae > Suessiales > Symbiodiniaceae > Cladocopium > Cladocopium goreaui. Next base: position 230,342 of record CAMXCT020002002.1, read on the forward strand.
AAGTCCGAGGAAGATGTTCGCTCTATGTGGAATAAGATCAAAGACAAGCTTGGCTGACCAACGACATATGCGAACCATAGAAAAGTTAGCCTGCGGCACTGTATTATTGCTTCACCACCCATTTTTTCTTGTCTTTTGAGAATTTTCGTTCTTTAAGTTGATCTTCACAAACCCGGGCGTTGTTGCTCCATTGAAATTTGACACGTCATATCATACAACCCGCTAGCCATTTATTATGTCTCTCCGCATTCACCTGGACCGCTATTGCCAACTGCGAGCTATGTCCCACGAGAGGATCTCACCTACACGACGCTCACGCTCTCCAACAAGGGCATCTTCTTCCGCTATGGGCTCTTCGTCACTTCAGCACCCACTCAACCGGACTCCGCCTACGACACCCCATCGACCGGTTATTTTCCAATTGGACCTGAAGCCGATGCAGCAACTCGCCGTCCGCAACCCTTACTACAACATCTTGACCCCCAAGGTCGCGGGCAACCTCTCTACGGCCACTTATGATAGCCTGTTCCAGACGTTCAAGGTGATCTACCCGGACTATGCTCGCAGTCATTTCGTTTCAGACCTCAAAACCGTGGTCACCGACACGCTGCTACAACGATGGTCGATCCACCTACCAGCGTCAGACTTCTACATGATGATTGACACCGATCAAGGAGCTCAGATGCTTGACGACCTCCCTCATTCTCTCCTGGACGTTTTGAACTGGTTCTACCCGACATGGAAAACTCATCAACATCTCGATGCCTTCACGACTCGTGAGTGCTCACCTTTGATGCTGACACCCCATCCAGATCCACAGGACACCGGCTTTGCTGTCCATGTTCAAGTGATTCCCCGAGGGCATCCATTCGTCACGGCCACCAGATACACTAAGGCGGCCGAGTGATTAACCTTTGATATCGACCTTGGCGACGCTCACGTCTATGAGGAAAAAGAGAAAACACTCGCTATGATGTCCGCCACCTCGGTTTTTGGTTTTTCCTTTGTCTCCCTCCCTTTTCTTCTTTCCATATTGTGATGTTCGTTATTCATTTCTTCATCATTGACCTTCCCCACGACTTTTTGGCTTCAGCTCAGTGTATCTCGATATCATATTATTGCTATTGTACATGATGACCTCAAATACGGATGATACTGCTCGACTGGTCTCACACCGTTCCCCACCTACGTCCATACATGGCCTTGTCCCACACCTGCCACCTGATGATCCTACTTCGGCATCGTATATTCCCCGTGCAGCACGAACAATCCCGACCTCTACAACTGTCCATTCCGTCTTCATCAAGAAGCTGAGCTATCCTTTGTCTACCCGTCCGGATGAACTTTGGGTCGTGGAAAGGACACTGGATGGTATTGAAACGTGGAAACCCGTGGAAACATTTCTGGAGAACATGCACCTTACCAATGATCAGGCGACCCTACGTACCACGGCTAATCATTGGCGCCGATACTATGACGTACCAATTCAATCATCATCCTCCTCCCCTACGGCAACTGCTGTTCCTGTTCTACCACACCCTGAACACTCCAACGTCTATGTCTCCCAGCCGTACGAAGCGATACCGGACCAACTCCATATTTTGCAGTCATGCTGGGGACGCTCTGCCCAACACCACTCTCAAGGAACCACCACCTCTTTATATTGGCCACCTTGGCGGTCTACACCACCTTCTTCACCACCGGCAACACTACAACGTACGGTACATCTCACTCGCCCTGCCGTCCCTCCTCAACAAGTACAGGGTCCACTGGATGCGAACGATATGGACCCGATGGATATGTCGGACTCCAGTGTGTAATACACCACATCATTTGTCGGCATCGGAAAAGAACAGTGATTTACCGCCATTTTGTGACTACTTACTAGGTACTCCGTTTCCCTCCAATTTTCTACACTTTGAGCTTTACTCTTTGGTCATTATCAACCTATTCTGCAGCTTGGGCTTTTTGCTTTATACTCGACACTCGATATTCGACGCCATGGCTCATTCTTCTCGGCCCCATCCATATCGCGCTACATCCATGATTGAGACACCACTGGGTACCCGAACCATTGGATGGTTTGCTGAACACCGAGGCCTTCCTGGTGATGTGAACCCTCCTCCAAACCGACCTGTTCTTATCTTGGTTGACTTCTCTCCCTTACAGGCATTGACTCATCGCAGCGAACCTGACCGTGAACACTACATGGCTATGGCTAGCTCCAATTTCCGAAATGTTAGTGGCTACGAACTTGAGGCTCTGTTTACCTGGTCGCGTCAGATGGAACCAGTTGAAGCCGGCCTCATTCCAACTGGCGAGCTACGCTTCTGTATCTCAAAAAGATTGAGGTCCCAATGGGACATCCAAATTGATCCCTCGAATTTGGAGTTTCGCTTTTGCGACCTGGACGGTGATACATTCCAAGTCTCCAATGATATGACGATCTTGCAGCTTTTGGAGGAATACCGACCTGAATGGCGACTTCGGCAGTACAACTCCCGCGAATCCTCTTTGCTCATTCCGGGTACCACACAGCCTTTCGTACTACGTCTGCAATGCTACAAAATTAGCTCCGGTGTGATCTTGCCCTGATACGCTAGCCGGCCAAAAAGACCATGCTGCAGGGTTTTCAATTCTCCCTTGACACCTCACCAACACAAAGGATTCTTTGATTTCCACCTTATTTGACTTTGAGCTTTGGCTTCTCCGTCGCAATTGAACCACTTGATTGAGGACTGGACTTCACTTCTATTATCATTATTATTAGTGTTATCATTTTCTGGCTGGGCTTATTTGTGCAATTTTTGATGCCTCAGCCTTTGTTGCACCATTTCTCGCATTTCTGATCGTTTCACCCATGGAGCACAAACGAGACGCGACCGTGGCGGGCTTGGCTTGGCCTTCGAATCCTACCCGTGGACTCGCTCCTACCAACCCAGTTCAAGTACCAGACGCCCAGGCTGCTGCACTTTGTCATTCTGGCCTTTCTGACCCTCCTACCAACACCACTTCGGCACCTTTGGCAACTGACAGTACAGCTCCTGACCTTGGAACTACGGTCCATTCTGATACATATTCAGGCCTTGCACCTCCTGATGTCCCGTTTCCGCCGGAGCCCAGTTCTACACACAACTACCTCCATCGTGCTCACTTCTCTTCCCGCGTTGTTCACCAGATCCAATTCAAGATCATTACCCACTCCAACAACACCAGGGAGCTATTCATTGAAGAGATCCCCTTGTCAGGGCTTTCCAGATGTCGTGATCCTGAACACTACTTTTATGGTCTTTCGGGCAACTGGGAGTGGTCCCTGCGCACAGCTGATTATTGGCGACATCATTTTGAAATTCCTCTAGTACATGGACATCATCCTTTTCACAACGTTCCCATTGAGACCACGGCACCTACGGAGGCAACCCGCTTTACTCCGACGATCCAAGACCTGGCCCAACAACTTTCAATCACTTTGAGGGCTGCTATGGCATCTGGGGAAATCAACGACACGTGGAGGATGCTTGAGGACATGAGCTTCCGTGACGCGATCCAAACACTTCAAGCTGAGACGAGCCTCCCTTCTGAGTGACTGAACATAGCTCTGTACATTAGCACCGGAAAAGCCTTTTGTATTTGAATCTTGTCGACATTTGCTGCGAAGGTCTTCCAAAAATCAAACCCCGCTACAAGCGGGGTGTGTGTGTGTAACATCTGAACAGATGTAAAACTTCTTTGACTCTTACCGTTTTACATTTGCAGGGAACCTTTTACATTTGCAGGGGGTGGTAGCAGGGTCCAGAGTCTACCACCAACGAAGACGCTCTGGTTTCCCTGGTGATACATGGCCTGATCAGCCATGCGTACCTGCCAATTTTCTGGAATGGGAAGAGGCTCAACCCAAGAACCTCCGCGTCGTTTATTTGATAATTTCAATTTACTGCACTGTTGACGCAATCTGGAATCGATTTTGACATTTACATGCATCAGAACCTTCCTCAGATTTTCGCCGAAACCATATCGCCGACAGTATTATGATTTTTTGACTTATTTCGCCGAGATCATGTCGCCGACGAACTTTGGGTATTGTTGGGAAACAATCGCCGAAACATTATTTTGGATTTTCAACATGCTGGTCAAAACTCTTTGGACTCTGGTTTTAACTACGTTTGACAATATTGGATGCCCTACATCGTTTTCGAGAAGTACCTCATATGGCTCCTTTACTAATCTAACGATCTAGGCTGGTTTGCATGTTTCAGGATTCAGTTCCTGCCGGATCATATAATGATCCATTCTTGTCTAGTGTGTGTGTCAAAAACGGTTTTTGGGATCAACCACATTTTGCAACCCAATCGCAAGTTCCAGGGTTCCAGGATTCCCGCATTCCAATTTCCGTTCCGGCTTTTGGGTTCGGCAATCAAACGATGCACAATTCCCAGATCCTGATTAAAGAGGACCTCACCAAGATCTCCACAAGACCTTCCCTAACGGGGCTCAACAGGATCATGCAAGGACCTTTTTTTTGCAGGATCCCCGCAAGAGCCCGTATATGCGAGAATTTACAATGAAAATGCTGCAGACCCAGAGCTCGAGGACCCCGCGGGCCTCTTTTCCTCAGCAGAACTTTTTTAAGCGTCTGCGCCCAGACAGTAAGAGAAGGTGTCTCTTTGAAGCAAATGCTGAGGCAGCGGCGGAGACTTGTAGTATGTCTTATGTCTGGTGATGAAGATGTTGGTGAAGTATGGTGAAGTTTACGTCGCACGAGGAGGAAGAGCAGGCCTGTGCGGGTGCTTCAGGCGACCAGGAAGCTTGTGTGGGCGCACCATGCCCTGCAGACGTCGATGTGGAACAAGAAGAAACTGGAATTCGGATGTTTGGAGCCACTGCCTCGAGATTCCACGATTGGTTTCATCGACGTTTTTTCCTGCAGGGCATGAATTTTCACACACACACACATGTCGATTACATATGATTACATTGAAGACACGGATGCGTTTACACACAGAAGCCTTTACGCACAGAAACTTTTACGCACAGAAGCTTTTACGCAGAGTAGCGTTTACACAGAGAAGCCTTTACACAGAGAAGTCGTACACACATCACAGAGGCTTTTACAGAGAGAGGCTTTTACAGAGAGAAGTCTTTTACACAGAGAAGTCTGGACACAGAGGAGCTTTTACAGAGAAGTCCTTACACAAAGGAGATTTACACACAGAAGCTTTTACACACAGACACGTTTACACACAGAACGTTTTGCAAATGGAGGCTCTTACGGCGCACAGAAACTTTTACACATAGCAGCTTTTACACACAGAAGCTTTTACACAGAAAAAACTTTACACAGAAAAAAATACACACAGGAGCGTTTGCACAAGGAAACTTTTACACAGGAAAGTTTTTACACACGGAAGCTTTCAAACACAGAAGTTTTTTACACCGAGCAGTCTTACACAGAGGAGCTTTTACGCACAGACACGTTTACACAGAGAAGCCTTTACACAAGGGAGCTTTTGCACACAGAAGCCTTTTATGCACAGAACCTTTTGCACAGAGTAGCGCGAAGACGTGTTTACACAGAGAAGTCTTTACACAGAGGAGCTTTTACGCGCAGACGCGTTTACACAGAGAAGTCTTTACAAAGAGGAGCTTTTGCATGCAGAATCTTGTGCACACAGACACGTTCACACACAGAAGGTTTTACAGACAAACAACTTTACAGCGCAGCGCACAGAACTTTTACATAGAGCAGCTCTTGCGCAGCGAAGCTTGTACACACAGGGAAGCTTTTATGCACAGATTTTTTTTATACGCAGAAACTTTTACTCACAGAAACCTTTACGCACAGAAGCTTTTACACACAGAAGCTTCCACACAAAAAAACCTTTTCACAGAGGAGCTTTTACACATCCCTCACCCCAACTGGTTCAGGAGTAGGGGCATGTTTTCAAATGTAGAACCCCTCACTTTCTGCCAAAAAACGTATGGGGACCAGGGGGGGGTTAACCCCTCAAAATGAGGCATGTATGAGTGTCACATGCGGGAAATGTATGCTGTGTAGGGGGTATTGAATCTGAAAAAATAAGGGGGTATTGTCACTGGTGGGGCCGTATTGACCAGGCATATCCAAGCATTGCCATGGAGACCCTCTTTGATATATTTCCGCATGGAACTAAAAAGTTGCCCCAGCTTCTTGGCCGGTTGTGAACGCAGCACAAATAATTAGTTAGGTTCATTTTTCATGTTCGCAACCAATGCCGTAAAAGGAGGTAAAAGGTACCCCCCAGAAAAAAATGGGACATTCCCAGGGATACCTGGGGGATCCTGGAAAAACCAACTCTCAAAAATGTATGAGACCACCCCCCTAAAAATAAAAGACCCGGGAGGGGGTGGATATCCCGACCCATGGATCCTATTTTTTTCAGGCACCCCTCGCCAAAAAAATTAGGGGGGTCCTGGGGAATCAATTTTGGAAGATGATAAATGTATTTTTCCCGAGAACGTCTGAGCGAAGGGTTCTTCTAATAGTGGGGGTCTGTCAAACATTTTCACATCTTCACATCTTCTCATCCTCACATCCTCACATCTTCACATCTTCTCATCCTCACATCCTCACATCTTCACATCTTCACATCTTCTCATCTTCACATCTGCTCATCTTCACATCTGCTCATCTTCACATCTGCTCATCTTCACATCCTCACATCTTCTCATCTTCACATCCTCACATCTTCCCATCTTCTCATCTTCACAAACTCACATCTTCACATCTTCTCATCCTCACATCCTCACATCTTCACATCTTCTCATCTGCTCATCTTCACATCTTCACATCCTCACATCTTCACATCTTCTCATCTTCACATCTGCTCATCTTCACATCTGCTCATCTTCACATCTGCTCATCTTCACATCCTCACATCTTTACATCTTCTCATCTTCACATCTTCTCATCCTCGCATCTTCACATCTTCTCATCTTCACATCTTCTCATCTTCACATCTTCTCATCTTCACATCTTCTCATCGTCACATCTTCACATCCTCACATCTTCACATCCTCACATCTTCACATCTTCACATCTTCACATTCTCTCTTGCCCTCTTGCTCTCTTGCCCTCTTGCCCTCTTGCTCTCTTGCCTGCTTGCTCTCTCCTTCTTTCTATTTCTCTCTTGAAGGCGCGGGGCAGCACGAAACGAAACCCTTTCGCACGAAACGAGGTTCGATCGCCAAAAACAGCCGTAAAATTGCGATTTTACAACCTTGGCGGCAACCCTTTCCCACGAAATGAGGTGCGATCGCCAAAAACGGCGGTAAAATTGCGATTTTGAGGTGTCGGTCGCAACCCTTTCGCACGAAATGAGGTTCGATCACCAAAACCTGCGGTAAAATTGCAATTTTGAGTGTGCCGCGGCAACCCTTTCGCACGAAATGAGGTTCGATCGCCAAAAACTGCGGTAAAATTCCGATTTTGAGTGTGCCGCGGCAACCCTTTCGCACCAAATGAGGTTCGATCGTCAAAAACTGCCGTAAAATTGCGATTTTGAGTGTGCCGCGGCAACCCTTTCACACGAAATGAGGTTCGATCGCCAAAAACTGCGGTAAAATTGCGATTTGGAGTGTGCCGCGGCAACCCTTTCGCACGAAATGAGGTTCGATCGCCAAAAACTGGGGTAAAATTGAGAATTTACAACCTCCGCAGTAACCCTGTGTGTAAACGTGTCTGTGTGTAAAAGCTTCTGTGTGTAAACATGTTTGTGTGTAAAAGCTTCTGTGTGTAAACGCGACTGTGTGTAAAAGCTTCTGTGTGTAAAAGCGTCTGTGTGTAAAAGCATCTGTGTGTAAACGTATCTGTGTGTAAAAGCTTCTGTGTGTAAAAGCGTCTGTGTGTAAAAGCTTCTGTGTGTAAAAGCTTCTATGTGTAAACGCGTCTGTGTGTAAAAGGGTCTGTGTAAAAGCTTCTGTCTGTGTGTAAAAGCTTCTGTGTAAAAGCGTCTGTGTGTAAAAGTGTCTGTGTGTAAAAGCTTCTGTGTGTAAAAGCTTCTGTGTGTAAAAGCTTCTATGTGTAAACGCGTCTGTGTGTAAAAGGGTCTGTGTAAAAGCTTCTGTCTGTGTGTAAAAGCTTCTGTGTAAAAGCGTCTGTGTGTAAAAGTGTCTGTGTGTAAAAACTTGTGTGTAAAAGTGTCTGTGTGAAAAAGCTTCTGTGTGTAAAAGCTTCTGTGTGTAAAAGCTTCTATGTGTAAAAGCGTCTGTGTGTAAAGGTATGTGTGTGTAAAAGAGTCTGTGTGTAAAAGTGTCTGTGTGTAAAAGCGTCTGTGCGTAAAAGCTTCTATGTGTAAACGCGTCTGTGTGTAAAAGGGTCTGTGTAAAAGCTTCTGTCTGTGTGTAAAAGCTTCTGTGTAAAAGCGTCTGTGTGTAAAAGCTTCTGTGTGTAAAAGCTTCTGTGTGTAAAAGTGTCTGTGTGTAAAAGCTTCTGTGTGTAAAAGCTTCTGTGTGTAAAAGCGTCTATGTGTAAAAGCTTCTGTGTGTACAAGTCTCTGTGTGTAAAGGTGTTTGTGTATAAAAGCCTCTGTGTGTAAAAGTCTCTGTGTGTAAAAGTCTCTGTGTGCAAAAGCGTCTGTGTGTAAAAGCGTCTGTGTGTAAAAGTGTCTGTGCGTAAAAGCGTCGGTGTGTAAAAGTCTCTGTGTGTAAAAGCTTCTGTGTGTAAAAGTGTCTCTGTGTAAGAGCGTCTGTGTGTAAAAGCGTCTGTGTCTAAAAGCTTCTGTGTGTAAAAGTCTCCGTGTGTGAAAGTGTTTGTGCAAAAGCTTCTGTGTGTAAACGTGTCTGTGTGTAAAAGCGTCTGGGTGTAAAAGCGTCTGTGTGTAAAAGTGTCTGTGTGTAAAAGCTTCTGTGTGTAAAAGTGTCTGTGTGTAGAAGCGTCTGTGTGTAAAAGCATCTATGTCTAGAAGCATCTGTGTGTAAACGCTTCTGTGTGTAAAAGCGTCTGTGTGTAAAAGTGTTTGTGTGTAAAAGCCTCTGTATGTAAAAGTCTCTGTGTGTAAAAGCCTCTGTGTATAAAAGCGTCTGCGTGTAAAAGTGTCTGTGTGTAAAAGCGTCGGTGTGTAAAAGTCTCTGTGTGTAAAAGCTTCTGTGTGTAAAGGCTTCTGTGTGCAAAAGCGTCTGTGTGTAAAAGGTTCTGTGTGTGAAAAACTATACGAAGGATACGATGTAAACTGTTGTTTTGTACTTGTAAAATATTGTCTTGATACTACTCTTCTCTTCTGCTTAAAATAGACTTTTATTATATTGTCTTGTAATATAGTGTCCCAACACTAACAACAGAAGACCCTGCTCCTCTGGGGCCATCCGTCGTCTAGTTTTCCTAACCTCTCCCCCTAAAATACATTTTTAGGGGTGGGTGATTTTTACACATAGACGGGTTTACAAGAGGAGTCTTTACACACGGAGGCGTTGACACAGGGAAGCTTTTACACACAGAAGCTTTTACAGTTACACATTTTAAACAGAGTAGTTTTTACACAGAGAAACCTTTACACAAAGAAGTGTTGACACAGAGAAGCTTGCGCACACACACAGAGGCTTTTACACAGAGAAGCCTTTTACACAGAGCAGCTTTTTCACAGAGGAGCTTTTACACAGAGGAACTTATACACAGAGAACCTTGTACACTCAAAGGCTTTTACACAGAGAAGTCTTTTACACGGAGAAACTTTTACACACAGAAGCTTTTACACCAAAAAAAACTTAACACAGAGGAGCTTTTACACACAGAAGCTGGTACGCAAAGAAACTTTCACAAACAGAAACTTTTGCACACAGAGGACATTTTACACAGAAGCTTTTGCACACAGAAGCTTTTGCACAAAAAAACTTTTACACAGAGAAGTTTTTACCCACAGAAGCTTTTACATACAGAAGCTTTTACGCAAAGAAACTTTTACACACAGAAACTCTTACACACAGAAGCTTTTGCAGACAGAAGTTTTTTCACAAAAAAACTTTACACAGAGGAACTTTTACACAAAGAAACTTGTACGCACAGACGTGTTTGCACACAGTAGCTTTTACGCATAGAAGCTTTTGTACAGAGAAGTCTTTACCCATCTTTCATCATGTCTTATTTATTAAGATCATTCACCATCTGTCATCTTCATGTCTTCGTTTTCATGCTCTTTTGGTCAACTCCCTCCGTCGTTTAGTTTTCATTTCGCACGGTGTTCTGTCCGTCCACGCTTCGTCCTCGCTCCCTCTGCGGCGAAGCAAACTAAACGAGAACCGAGGAATAAATAGCGACTAGAAAGATGGGATAGAGTTAACTACATTAGCAGAAATAGCGACTAGAAGAATGTAGACGTAGCTGACACAGCATGCTGTGGTGAATTGTGGCCCCTGATGCCATCAGTGCGCACGATGTTTCAGTAAAGATCTTACGTCGATTTCGTGCAGAGCACAGCTGCTCACACCACAAGATTTTTAAAAAAAGGCGTGTTGTGTGCCGTCTTGCTTTTGGGTTCTCTGGCCCACCTGGTTTTTTCTACTGCCAGCAACGCTACTTTGGTACTGTGCAGTGAAAATTCGATCAGGCTGGGATGGCGAGGGAAGGTTTTCCTCTTTGAATCAATTTGAAACATATTCCCAAGGTTCCCAAATATACTGCCTAGATCTGACTAGGTTGGCTACAGATTAACAGAAGAAATCCGAAGCTTCAAGACTTGCCATCCCAATGGCTGAGAATGTTCGCATGACGTGGGTTCCTCAGCTTAAGAAACACCATGTCCATGGTCAGTTCCTCGCGCTTTCGCGAGGCAACTGAGACTTCGCATCATGGGAAATAAGACCAGCTAGTGGGAATTGGACGTATAAAGTAGCGCAATAATATGTCCAAACATAGCTGCCTACAACAGCTACAACCATGGCTCAAGCAAGAGCATGTTTAAAAGCACATGAGGAATCGAATCACTTTGAATCCTTTGGGATCTCTTGGAATAATTAAGCTGGAATGACTTGCCATTGAATTGACATGTGACAGGCTGCGACAGGCTGAGACAGGCTACGACAGGCGGCGAGAGGCTCACGCGCGCGTTCTTTCTATCAAACCAGTTGCGATGGTTCATCGAGCCTGCCGTGCGATTGTATCCTTCCAGAAACTCGGAAAACAAACAAAATAAATCAAACTGGTGTGCTTCACTTTGGTCTTACAAATCAAAGTGAGTTCAATGATGCTTGATTCATGTATGTGTCTATGTCTATGTACAGGTATGTGTATGCCTGTGTATCTGTATCTGTATAAATATATATACACATGTATATGAAAATGAAAATGAACATGTATATGTATCTGTGTATACTATATACTGTATATACTGTATATACTGTATATATATATATATGTACGTGAATGTGTATGTATATGTACATGTGCATGTGTATGTGTTTGTCTATGTATGATTATGCATGTCTGTATGTCTGCATGTGTGTACGTCCGCACGTAGGTACATGTACGTTATTGTACACATGTTATCACTTCATATTCATTCATTTATTTCATTTCATTTCATTTCGTTTCGTTTCATTTCATATCATTCATTCATTCTCGCCAATCTGCATATATTATCAGATACATATATAAATATATATACATAATTATCCCGGCGGACCAGAAACCGCGCTCACAAAAGGCACGTTTTCAAAAAAAAAATATTTTCGCTACAGCGAAACGCACAGTTTGATAGGCCAAATTTGGCCAAATTTGGGCGCGCAAATTTGGCCAAATTTGCGTTTCGTTTGGGTTTTTGGCAAAAATGTGCAAGACCCTTTTTCATCCTTTGTCAGACCAGGCGTTTCAGCGTCGAGATCGTCTTTTGCTGGAGGCGACTGTGTCCATTGACATATCGCCATTGCCAGCACTTGACATACAAGAGAAGATTTTTGCTTTTTGAACACAACGATCCCCCACCCCACCCCACCCCACCACATCAGCAGCGTAGCAACATGTGACGTAGTAAAAGATCCCAGAGATCTCAGCAGCGTAGCAGTGGATCATGTACGAAGTACAAGGTACGTTAACATCCCCCACCCCCCCCACCCCACCACATCAGCAGCGTAGCAACATGTAACGTAGTAAACGATCCCAGAGATCTCAGCAGCGTAGCAATGGATCATGTACGAAGTACAAGGTACGTTGAAATCCCCCACCTGCCACCCCACCCCATCAGCAGCGTAGCAACATGTAACGTAGTAAACGATCCCAGAGATCTCAGCAGCGTAGCAATGGATCATGTACGAAGTACAAGGTACGTTGAAATCCCCCACCTGCCACCCCACCCCATCAGCAGCGTAGCAACATGTAACGTAGTAAACGATCCCAGAGATCTCAGCAGCGTAGCAGGATCATGTACGAAGTACAAGGTACGTGAACATCCCCCACCCCCCCACCCCACCCCATCAGCAGCGTAGCAACATGTAACGTAGTAAACGATCCCAGAGATCTCAGCAGCGTAGCAATGGATCATGTACGAAGTACAAGGTACGTTATCATCCCCCACCCCCCCACCCCACCCCACCCCAAAATAGCGATATTCAAAAACGTGCGTTTTACGAGCGCGGTTTTCGGTCCGCAGGCATAATTATGTGTATATATATATGTACAATTATGAACATACATACTATTGCATTGCTGTAGTTGATGCCCCGTAGAGCAGCAAGATGAGAGCGGAGAACAAGCTTGCCTGCGATATTTTTTTTTTTAACGTTTGACTGAAACGATGCAGTGAGCATGATCGGTTTGATAGGGTTCACGAGATCGTTGAACACCAAATTTGTCACAACCGTCTGAATGACGCAGCACTGATATGAGACCCACCTTAACTCATCCAAGCGGCGCTTTTCCTCGGTCAAGCGCTCGCAATAATTACATCCCAACGAGCACATGAGAGCAATATCTTTGCTTTGCTGGCCTTAATCCCAAATGTCATTTAAGAATACTTAAGAATACTCAACATATGTTTACATCAACTCGCGAGATAGTTTCAGGACTCCAAAGCAACAATGTTTAATCAACAGTTCTTCACCAATAAAACGAAGAATACGTGCGTTTTATGCCAGTGAGGCACTCTGAGGCACTCACATGCATCATGGCTTTTCGTTGTTCCTCCAGCTGCGCCAGCAAATTGTCCACCTTTTCAGTTTTTGTCGCCTCCTTCCAACGTGGAATGTGAGTGCATCATATGTGACGATCTCAGTGTCTGTATGATGATGACAGGTCAATGTTGCAACAACTTCTATGAATAAGTATCATCCTTGACTCCACGAGTCTCATAATTTGTAAGACCACTGTCAACATCCATTCCAATGACTACCAAAAGTGGGCCTTGATTCTTTCGTGCGCTGGATTTACCTGGCCAATGCTTGCACTTTCAACCGACAGAAAGAGGTTTCATTTATCTTTTGCAAGACGCGAATCTGCCACAAACATGGCTCAGAGTGCAAGTCATATCTGCATTGTAATCTGTGAATTTGTCCTCGCAAGTCCTCCACCTAGTGTTTGAGGAATAAGGCATGGAGATGCTATCTTTAAAGCAAGAAGACTTTTCATGGAATCATTCTGCAGGTATTTGTCTTGCCGCTCACTATTCTATTGTTTGTGCCGTTTAAATACAAAAGAAATGCTCAGACACCAAAATCCAAATCCAAACCTAGTCAGCGTCTCAAACAAGGAAATATCTCACGTGGTCATCAAGCAAAAACCAAAGGCTCTTTCATCTTTTTCACTGTCAGAATAGGGTGGCATGTTACAGGCATGGCCCCACAGCTTGCTGTTCTCTGCTACTATCTGCTACTGAAGATGGTTTCTGAAGCAGGCTTAAGGCCTCTGCATCGCCTGCTTCAATGGTGGGCATAAACTGCCTGCAGCTGCATGCAGAAGCAATCGCAAACTATGGCAGACTCCACGTCGTAGAGTAATGCGGTGATGCAAAGAGAGTAATGTGGTGATGCAAAGACAAAAACGGTCAAGCTTCAACAATATTGCTAGAAACTTTGAATCTATTGCTTAAACGCTTGCTAGCATATAGAGCAAAAGTGCACTGTCTGGAGCTAGGGTGTTACCATCAATGGCGAACCTTCGTCACCATGTGTTTTTCGGCAACATTTTCTATGGCGAAGCGTCCCGGTTGAATTCACCATATCTGAGCACTGGACTGTGATTTCTTCATATCTGGCAGCTTGTAGGATGGGAGAATCCTGAGCTCTGTCAGTGGCATTTCTTTCGTGTCAGGTATTTAATGGGCAGCTTTCTGTCTATCAAAATCTATCTGAACCGAAAAACCAAATCTATGATCTGAATCGGTTGATCTGAATCTATCATATCTATCATATCTATCATATCTATCTACATACACACCGGCTTTATTCTTCTGCTACATTTGCATAAAAGCATTCATCGCTTCCGCAAAACGTTCCGCGATGCTTCCCTGCCGCCAGCTTCAGTGAAACCTTGTCATCACATGCTGTTTCTGGTAGCTTTTACAAACACATCTTTCCTGATTTTCTCACATTTCTCATGCTTTTTCGTTATGTTTTGATTCCTTTTGCTTCTCATACCTCAGTTCAACATATTGTTACTATGCTGGAAGCTTCCCCAAAGGAAGGGTTCCGCAAAGCATCCGCAGCTTTCTGTCACTGTACTGCCATGATACTTGTTAGAATGAGTTCAACTTTACACATGGGAAAAAAGACACCGACGTGTATAGTGCATGTGCTTGCAATAACAAAGTCTCTAACACATATGAACAAATCACAATATCTTAGAAGGGGAGTGACGGAGTGACCGGCATCTTTTCTTACTGCGCAACGCAGCCAGTGTTCAATGTAGCAACAGCATGCAACAGTATCGAGTGCCACAAAAACATGTATGCAGAAAACTCTCATCTGAACAGCAAGCAAAACGCAAATTGAACCCCTTCATCCTTATTCATCCTTGTTCATCCACTTCATCCTTATTCATCTTATCTTTGGATTTTCCCTGGCTGTTTGAACTCTGCATCTGGCGCGCTTCTCAGTGTCATACGGATAGACCCTTTCTTCTCTTCGAAGTTGTTTGCCATGGGAAACCTTCAGCAGCGACAGGAAGCTTCTGTGGCCAAGCGAGTGGAAACCTCCGGAAGATGTGTAAGTGCTATGGCTTCTAAATGAATCTTATACACATTGATACGACATGGATGTAAATGACATGGATGTAAAGATGCACGCCAAAACTCATGGCATATTCTTGCCGAAAAGATCCTAGAAAAGGAAGTTTCTTTTCATGTTTCCTTCAAGCCTTACCATAGCATTTCGATACAAGACATCTTCGGCATCTTTTGGCTGCCACACCATTCGAACAATGATCTGTTCTTTGTGAAGTTCGAGCTTCATGAAGCCATACCTGATGAGAATCGCGCCGAGACTGTATAGGAGCTAGACTGAAGCCAATTGAAGACTATTTGCATTCCTATCAAAACCTGGCAAGAAGCACTTTCCGTAAGGTCACTCTATGCGCAGATTCAGCTTTTCCAAGTGCGGCTACAACTTCTACAAACTCCGAGTTGTCATTGGAAAAAACATTTTGAGCCGCCTTTCCGAACCTTTCCTTATCTGATAAAACGACTTAGCAAACATCTTGATCTGCGACACATGGGGCACTCATCATCCCATCCGTGCTCGTTGGGCAAACCCTCGGACCTGGCTGTGACTCATGGAATGACTTCTCAAACTCAAAGATACTCAAAGTAGGCAATGAAACACAAGCATACACAAGCCGCAATAAGCCACGTACTTAGCAAATCATTTTGTTGCATCTAGTTGAGTCAGCTACAGTATTTGAAGATGACCGTGGATATCGGGATCCAAGGCGACTTGTGGTTGTGCTGTGAACTCAAGACTTCCTCTCCGTGGATCTCTCTTGCTCTGAGCGTCCGAGCGTAATGCCGCCACCGCCACCAGAAACGATCACGGCAGTCCCACCAAGTGGGTTTCTGCCCTTGGAGATCGAGCTCATGGATAGAGCAGTGAATGCAGCTTGATGTAATTTGCCAATGTTGGAGACCGGCCATGTTTTAGCATTGAAACAATTGAAACATGCAAAGATGAAACGTGATAGAAAGTGTGGGGAGATTCCGTTAAACCTGGGTCAAACCTGTAGAGAACACACATGAAATAAGCTGCAGCTGATTCCGGCCCCAACGCTGGTTTTGGCCGAGTCGCCCATTGTGGCCAACTGGGCGACAGTGCGTGGCAATATGTGGTGAGAAAATGTGAGAAACAATTTGAACATACACATATATTTTCTAACATCATCTAACTCATGAAGTCAAACTTAGTCAAACCCGAATCATCTGAGATAGCGAAAGGGCAGCGACCCCAGGCCATCTGAGTCACGCACAAGTCCTGATGATGCGTGTGCCCCGTGATCATCATGTCAATACCTCAATCCAAACTACAGGACTTCATTCGGATTGGGCAGGCAATGGCAGGCAACATACTCAAGTGTCTGCATATGTCTGCATATGTCTGCATATTCCAATGATTTCCAACGTATCGTCTTAGCAGAACATTCCAATTCGCAACAATGCATCATGGTCTGGCTGTCCATGTCTCTTAGCATCCAAACGATTGCCTGCTCGGTCTCCAATGGTAACCAATGACGAATGAATGTTTATTCCAATGTCTAAGAGTCTAAATCAAATCGCATAACCACATACGTGCCACAAGTGCATATTTGTCTGTGCCATGTCATTGTCGACCAGGCTCGATGGGGTTGTCAGGTCTTTCAAGTCAATAAAAGGGCTCCTGTCCAAGGCTGTCACCGTATTTTTTGCTGATTGGTTGCCAGAAGTCCATGCCCCACCTGAGGCGAAACGCAATGTTGCGCCACAAAAAAAATGCTGCGCGCCACAGACCCACAGACTCAGGTGCGGGCAATGGTGGAAAATGGGTGACAACGATCTGCCAGTCCTTCAACACACACTGAAACTTTAGCAACAGCAACATGGAAAGTTCCGAAGCCCTGGCTGCATCAGGTTGCTCGATGTCTTGGGTTTCCGTCTCTTGGATCCACATGTCAAGCCGAAAGGAACTAAGCCGAGGGGAACTAAGCCAAGGGCGGATGCAAGATTTGATGCTTCAAGTTGCTCCTCAACAACTTCTGCGCAACACAACTGATCAGTCAATAATGATCCATGATGCATCTTCTATCGTGATATATCGTGATCTATCATACACATTCATACATTTTGTTTCATGGGGGTGAAGTCGCCACCTTTACTAACAGCGTGATCAAAAGACGTTCTGACAGCTTCTCACATCATCCACACATCGAGGCTCTGGCGGCCAGCCAGCTGCACTGCCTCTTCCAAATGGAGATGAACCACCATTTGCCTCACACATCTGGAACCGCATTCTTCCAAATTCCTCCAAAACGTTTAAAAAGTAAGAGTGCCTATGATATAGGTTTGACAATGAAACCATGGCTGCAGTATCTCCGAAAGACCCCTACATCTTGAGCTTTGAAGTGACTACGCTTGAAGAATCCGCAGTCTACCAACTCTGCCTCTACATGACCCCAGAAACGGACTAGAATCATTTATTCCACGTTTGCAAAAAATAAGGTTTCCTCTGGACATCTATGCCGAGGTTCACTCACCAGGGTTTGCAGGACCAGTCCTGACTAGTTTCAACAACAGGTCCTTTACACTGTACACAGTGAGACATCTTGTTGAGCACATTCTTCACTTCTTTTTTTGGGCTCATTCCGAATTAGCAAAGTGCCCATTTCTTTTTGCTTGTGTGCTCGTGCGTCCTTCACTTCACCAAAATCCCGAACATCACCACCAACAAAGCGCACACACTGAATCAGGTGATTCTCCAGTTCATCTGCGTGGCTCGCTGGGCTGCTGACACGTTGCAACCCTGGTACTTGTGATTGTGGCTGGTGCCTGGTCTGACGTCATGCTGAATCATCCAATGACATGCCATGTACCTGAAGTATCTGAACTGAGGAACTGAGTCTGCTACCGCAAATGTTGTGCATTGGATCCTGCAAACATGTTCTTGCACAGCCAATCCGTGACCTGTTCTGAGCAAAGCACCGCCTCTTGCCTGCATTTGCCTGCCCTCATTATTTTTGCATGTCTTACTGACAAAATGGCGAACCTAGAACCTCGTCGAAAGGAGAATTGACGAAAAGGAAAATTATATAAAAGGTGACGGGGAAACATAGCAACCTTTCTTCTGAAGTCCGGCAGCATTGAGACTACAATTCATGAGGTCCCTTCCGTGCATGATGTATGTCCTTTGAATTCTTGACAATGAAAATAGCATAAATAGCACATGGTATAGTTTCGGCAGGAGTTCAATGGATTGCTGCCGCCTGCATTGGCACACGTCTTGCTAAATATGACTGAGCGCATAACCCTCGACAAAGAGCCACAACGTGCGGTCCTTCTCGGGGTCAAATGCATCAAACATGTTGGTATCCTTGGGCCACAATGGGGGCGACACATACAGTGCTTCGAAAACGCCTGGGCAAGGAGCCTGAGGAATGGACACTTTGAAACTCGAGTTCAGCTCTGTTTTTGCTGAGTTCTGTTTTTTCTTCGACATGCCATGTTGCCCACATACGCATGTTCTCATGAGTCTTAAGGAATCTGTGGAGCCAAGAATCCACGAAGAAATAATCAACCATAAAGCCCTGGCGGACTGCAACAAAAGTGCAACATCACTCAGTAATTTCCTTTGGCTTTGCTGTACCAGAACCACACTCGACCACACTGGATGTAGCGGTCGCCAATCAGTGCAATGTCTCTTAGCAGTACAGGACTGATGAATTGAAGCAAACTGGTGAAATCTTAAATATGTCAGAGGGAAAATAGTAGGGAAGATTCTGGAAGATGCTGACACCGGCTGTCATCTTCAGTTGAGACAATAGCACCGATGCACCTTTTCATGGTGATCTGGGTCGGTTTGCTCATAGATGGCTCTGGTCCTGAGCTCAAATTCCAAAGGAATACTCTGTGCTCTGTATCCAGATTGCCAAGCGGGAACTGACAAAGGATGTTGCAGCTTCCTTTCTCGCAATCAAGCAGCTTGTAGTACAACGCAGGCTGAAACCATCTCCACTTGCTTCCTGCTGGGTTTTGTGGCAGCCAAGTTTCTCTAAGCACAGACTTCACACAAAGACTGTGGAAAGTGGAATTTGGTGTGAACATGTGCGAAATGCTGTGAGATTTATCATAATTTATCACATTTTATCTATATCAGTCTACACGTCGAGATGCAGTCTTGAAATCGACGTGTAGCAAAGGACTCTCACCTGGTGCGCCCCAGGTGTAGCCAATCGTCTGGTCCCACGCAGCCAAGTAGTGCCAGCCTGACAACAAGGGAGGTATACCAGGTATACAGGCACTATACTATATCACTAGATGCACCCACTATCCAGGACTGTGCTGGCCTTGCTCTCTTTAAGTCTGAAATGTCACAAATACTCGAGGACTTGCTGTTTGGAGGGCTTCCCCTCTATTGGTTGCTTGGTGAGGGTTTCCAACAATCATGCCAGCGTGACCACCCCAGTCGTGGTTTCCTAGCACGCTAAGCCACCTTGCAGATTTCCGAGTTCCGCTTTGTGGAGTGCGGGATGGTTGGAACACAGAAAAAAACAACTTGGGAATGGATGTGCCGTTTGATGGGGAACTAGATCAATTAATAATTATATTATAAAAATACACAAGTCTGGAGATCAAGCGTGATCTAACCTGCGATTGTCTCGGATACATCTGGAATAACTCCCAATCTCGTCTTGCATGGCCCTTCCAATTAGAACCTCTGATCACTTGGATATGCCACTGCCGAGGTCCAGACTGCACAGTGTCCAACGGACCATGATACCTCTGCTGGAACTCGAAGCATCGAACATCAATTTGTTAATCTACTGTGGTAATCTTAACAAATGAATACGATTAAATAATCCGTTTGGAAAGCCTGAAGGTCGCATTTCCGGACTTACTTTGCGGCTTGTCACCTATTTTAATTTCTTTTGTCGGCTTAGATATCACACTTCTGGCAACAAGTAGTTATTTTTTTCCACTGTGAGAAAAACGCGATACGCTTCTGTGGTGATTTGCTTCAAGAGGCTAAGCAAAAGCCTTCCTTCCATTTCTGTTTTGTCTTTGGCCAAACAGTTCCTCTCCCTTTCAGAACTTCTGAGGCATCCACATGTTCTCGTAGATGTGCGTCCACCTCACACAAACGATGTAGAGATTAGCTTTGCCCCAGAGTCTTGCAGGCACTAAACAATAGGTGTAGATAGGTACATGATACTACTTGGTTTACTTGATATCAAGCCTGACACAAACATCCACCCGCAACAATTTCAGGTCTGCAGTCTGGGGCTCCTGGCTGTGGCCCCCCCTCGAACTTGTCGAAATTTCCGCCTCAGACTGAAACCAAAAACGTCTCTGCCTGTGTGTGTTCTGCATTTAAGTCATTTAAGTGTCTCGTAATATATCATTTCAAGCCCTCGCTCTAAACTTGCTAAACAAAAGAAACTCTGTGTATATATATATATACACAGATATATGGGTATACTCCATTCAAGAGTTCATTACAGTGTTTTAAAACGATGAGGCTTTAGGAATCATGAGTTCTTTGCAGTGTCTCGTGGAGGTGCACGTTTCATAGGAGTTGCGCATGTTTCACAAGCCACCCAATAACGTTCTTGTTCAACTGCGTCCCAACTTGGAACTCTTAAACCACAAGAAAAGACGAACTCTAAAACGAAGTATATATATATATATTACTATAATTATATATATAATATATCGTCTGGAATCATCATCATGGCTCCCAAAATAAGGATGTCTTGGTTCCCTGCACGTCGCTGAGATGCCTCCCCAGTAGAAGTTGTCGCCAACCTCACATTACGCATAGAATTGCACGAGGGACTTTTGTCAGGCATCCTGCCTTCAAACATATTCAGTACAAGGATGTTCCAACTTTCCCAATCCCCCTACCTTCCAGCAATTCTCGTGGATGCACTGCACACCACCCAAGCTATCCTTTTAATTACCTGGTCCTTTTTCCTCACGCCCATTTGGCTTCCAAACATTCAGAATGTAGTCAACTCGGTCAACTGCCTTGGAATTGTGGCAAAGATGGGCGGCAACATGATTTTTGGGTCACCTGGGTCTGGATTTCCCTCTGTCCCTGTTCAAGCTTCTTGTCTGACGAGGCAAACTTTTCAATTGCTACCCGAACTTTCAGACTGGAAAAGGAGACGCTGATTGAACTGTTCAAAGCAAAACACCCCACCAACCTGGGACCTTGCGTGTATAGTATACGGGGCATCCCTGCTGATCTGGTTTCTGACTCGAAATCAGCTCGCTCTTTTGCTTCTGCAACATTGACCACGTTTCCTGTGATACAGAGAGCTCTGCATCTTGCAATGGGCTGCTGCAGGACACTAACGACGTCCAAGCTGACCCGGCGACCCGGATCGCTTCTCACTTGTTTCAGACGGTCTGATACAAAAGGGCAACCAGGACGGCCAGGAAGGACAAACCAGGAGCTGAACTCCTCAGTGGAACACGCATTCACGGCCCTGCAGGGTTCTACTCTGCTTGGATTTGAATCACAGAGCACCATGTGAGAGTACAAAGGAAGGCATGTAGTCCACAGCATTTCTGTACCCTTAGAAGACTTGATGTGAAAAGAAAGACATTGATCTAAGCAGGATGATGCAAGATAACGCAAGATGTCGAAGCATTGCACACAGCACCCTAACATGTTCATCTTTTGCCTGGAGACTCAAGAAACTTTTTAATCAACGACACTTTCACAATTGGTACACACATATTCGGAGACCATGCTGGCATACCATAAACTGGTTACCACATGTTACCACCAAAGTCTTTTTGAATAGATTCTTTGGGCACATGCCATTCCCTGATCGTGAGCAAACCCAAGCAGTCACATAATCTTCAGAGTCCGGAGTCTGCAGGAATCCAGCCAAGGATCTTCTTGCCAAGCTCCTGCACAAAACAGGAATGCATTGATCAAGGATGATCAAGGTCAATCAATCACCCTTTGCTGTACACCATAAGAAAATGCTGGGTCTTGAGCAGCTCAGTGGCTCGATCTCTTGGCAACTTGGCGCACCTCGCTGTCCATATCACAGGCTGTACCGTACGTGTCTGCGCCGGCAATATAGTTGTACCTCGTGCCAAAACAGCGCTGACAGCCCTTGGTTCTAAAGGTCAAAAGGAACAAACAAGCTGAGTCTCTATCATTCCCTACTGTTGCCATCTCTATGTATATCCCCATTAAAGAAAACATAAGAAAACTAATAGAACACTTGTATATACAACAAAACACCTTGGATGATCAAAGCCTGAACAACCATGGCGCACAAACTTGCTGTGCCGATCTGAGGTCCAAGCTCAAGGTCTTCTTTGCTGTCCACGGTGGGAGATTTTGACCAGTCCTTATACCGTTCTTGTTCACATGGCAAGGGATCGATTTTCATCGTCGAGTCAACACGCCAAAATTTGCTTCGCCTCTTCAAATCTACAGCGTGTGCCAGCACAGTATTTACATTGCCAGTCAGGTCGCTTCATGGCACATTCAGACTCAAGAATGTCTATCCAAGCTCAGCAACAACGTAAATGATTCATGACCATTCACCTCCGGCTCTGGCCAAGGAACACAACCATTCTTGCAGTCTTCTGAGACCTCAACGCCAATGTTGACAGCGCTGGCTTCGAACTGAAAAATTGGAAGCTGGAGTCCAAACTTGGAAAAAGGATCCCCCAAACGACCAAGACCAGGATGTGCAACCGATTCCGGCAAAAAACACAGGGATGTCAATCATGTGAGGTAAGTCTCTACAGTCTTGGAATATGCTCGACCTGAAAGTGCTGCGTATTCTGCAGCCAAGCCACACAATCACCATCGTTGTAGCAAATGGGGAATTTTGCTGGACAAACCATCGCCTGGCTTTGACTTTTCTGGCACACAAACGGTGCAATGCTTAAAGGATAGCATTGCGATTTTCCGTGAAATGTTTTCATTGCTTTAGATTTAGACCTCTTTCTTGGTTTTACATGCAAATGCATCATCTGTATTGATCTGTGTAGATGTACATATACATACATACACATACAATGTATGCACGCCTCACTGCATGTGTGTGCATGTTCACGTCTTGACGGCGTCAAGATCTATGTTAGAGTTCACTCCGAATCTTTGAAGCAAACATGGGATTGAAGTGGATCTTCAAAGAAGGCACGAACCTGCTTGAAATGCTGAACCATGCTGAACTGCTGAGTTTTGGCCTGGTCTGCCAATTTTAGACAAACCCCTGCCACAAAGCTCTTCCAGTTCTGGTGCCTTCTTCCACTCCACTGTAGCCTGTGTAGTTGCTGCAGTGGTGTTTGCAAATCAACAACAATCAATCCATGACCAGAATCCATCCTCAGTAAAATTCAAAATACCTCAAAAATCCTCAAAATACCTTTGCAAATGTCGAGTTCATGGCCACTACAGCCACTACAGCCACTGAACTCCGATTTGGATCGATTTGGCATGGCCTGGATCGACTTCTTCCAGGGTGGTTGGTGTGCTTTTTCGGACATAATGCCGTCGAGCATGATGTGATTTTCCTGGCAATGTACGACGTGCAAAGGAACAAAGGAATCAAAAGGATACAAACTGGACATTCAAAAACCAACATGCATAACATGCAGCTCGTAGCTCGCTGACTTTTTGAGCTACCTCAGAGGTAGCCACAACTGCCACAGCTTCTGACATTAACATTTTTTTGGAATGGGGCCTGCAGCACTTTCTTCCCAAATCCCTTGTCTGCAAAGACCTGCAGGGAGGTGGTCAGTACCTTCTACCCGTTCGACATTTGAATTTGGGAATGAATGGACAGCAGGATATCCTGGATTTCAAACACTCCTTGCTCAAACTTTGAATCACACTTTCCCAAGAACAACACTTGGCTGATGAGCTGCGCTTGTCATTTTCTGTACACACCTGGTACGGCAAGGATTCTAGTCATCCTTTTGGATTCACATCCCAGTCATCCCAGGATTATATGAGCCACTTTTGATCCACTTTTGCACCCCAGGCCACATTCCACTCCCCTTGCTGGGAACCTTCAATCCCTGAGAATTTTTCGCGTCCTTCACCTTCTGAAGCATCGATTTGTAGTGCAGTTGTTTATAGCTCATACCTCCTTGGCCATTTTCGGGATTTTGAGCACATCATTGTCACCGGACGCAGCAGTAGATCTTTCTTCCATTGGTCATCATCTACACTAGGCCTTGTCTTATCATATTCTATTCAGTGATCGGATAACGAGTGGTTCACGCCTGCCACATGGTGTGCACGCACCATGACTGCAAGACTTCTGAATTCTATCTGAGATTCGGATGGCTACCCACGATTCGTTGACCTTCACGCAAACAAAGGCATCTTTGTCAGCATCCACAGGAACAAAGCTTCGCTTCGCCACCTGCACCATAGAACGAGGAATGGGGACCAGCAGGGGACCAGTGGGGGACCAACTGGTTGTGGTTCGCTGTGTGGCGGCAGCTCCAGAGACAAATAAGATACAACACCTTCAGACGTGAGAGAACTGCAAAAGACTGCCCTTCAAATTCAGTTCGTTCAATCTTGGCCAAGCAAATACTGTATATTGTAGTCTATCTATCTATCTATCTACCTACCTATCCATCTATCTATCTATCTATCTATCTATCTAAATTATAGTAAATTATGACATAAACGAGCTATCCAATAGAAATATATAGAAATCAAGAATTAAAGACTCATGAGGCCATTTCTCCGTCACACTTGAGTGCATTCAAGCAGCAAATTCTGTCGCATTGTCCATAATCCTGCCAAGCGTTGCTATATGAACATTCCCTATCATTCCCTGCATCAACTTGATAAAATGATGGAGCACGATAGAGTATGTTTGCAATTTCCAACCATAGATTCCCTATATGATTGCCTCCAGCTCAACTGCAAAGTTATTGAGTAAACATGATGCCCAACATCTTCCGATGATGGAACAGAATCACTACGTTACGTGATCAGGCATGCATGCAGGGCGCAAACATCACATCTGTGTTTCAACGTCGTCACGTCGTCTTGCCTTGTCATCTCATTTGGTTTGTCTTTGTGGATCTTCAACCTCACGTTGTGCCCTTTCGTCTCATCCGCCTTGCAGCTCTGTGTCAACATTGTGACCGTCACTCTCAGGTCTCAGGAGAACCGACCGTTTCTTCCATGGCTTATTGCTATACTGGGCTATACTTGCCTTGGCATCTGGCTTTGGCATGCTTTGGCGAGGCATATCTGAATATATCTGAAGATGAGTTTGTTCTTTCCACTTCAGCCACATGATGCACAGCTTTCAAATTTGCCATCCAATCACAAGGCAAGCTGGTGCCTTGCAGCTAGTTCCGTTGTCTTGGCACAAGTCAGGGCACTTGCCGACTTTGAATTTTGCACACTCCTAAGCTTTCAAAAACGTCGAAAAAACCGGGACGGCTTCCATATCATATACTTCCGCATCGCTCTGAAACAAGCAGTTTCAGAAACATCTTTGCTGGCAAAGTAGCGGCATCGACCACCTTCATCTCTACTTGAAAGTCGTCGCTTCCAGATTCTGAACAGGGTCAGCTTCAAGAGTGTTCTGTGTTCGATGATTGATGTGAGTGATAATACTGCCTCCTGGCTTCACGCATCTGCATGGCTTCTTGGACATGTTTACAGGAACACATCGATTTTCAACAGCATTTTCCCAACAGCATCTTACCATGCTGTATGCTGCTGTATGTTGCATGTTTCCTGCGGCAACATCACATGCCAGTTCCAATTGCGAAAGATTTCAAGTCTCCAACCTTGTGTAACCACTCCTCTGTAGCTGACTGACTTATTCCTGCAGGTTGTGTCAGTTGGACGTGTCACTGGAGAAGCACAGTCTACCGCAGTGGCCCAGGACACACCCCAAATCCAAAGGGACGCAAAACGCTCATGTTGGCTTTTGTGGACTCCAACGTATAGTAGTGTAAATGAGTGTAAATCACTTGGATGTCGGACACTGCCCCGAAACCGCCCATGGTGCTCCACATCTTCTGTTCAAGCTCAAGCTTGCCATCTTCCGTCTTCACAATGCTGAAATCACCCTGAGCGTCGAGGCTTTGGCTCCCCATATGAGTTGAATGAACATGCGTT
Organism: Cladocopium goreaui; assembly: GCA_947184155.2. Classification (NCBI taxonomy): domain Eukaryota; class Dinophyceae; order Suessiales; family Symbiodiniaceae; genus Cladocopium; species Cladocopium goreaui. The sequence goes on from CAMXCT020002002.1 coordinate 256,613, forward strand.
TGGACTACTACAGGAATAGATTGTCAATGCTGCAAATCCACACCGCACCCAAACTATCCACAGAAATAATCAATAAAAAAGACAGTGTGCAAGTACGTTGTCCAAAAAAATTGTCTGCTTATTGTAACTCTACTTGCAGGAAAACAATTACAAAATGAACACCAGGATGTGTCGAGAGGCAGTCAAAAAGGTCCAATCCCCGATCACTGCAGAGTCATTGTTTCCTTCCACTCGCTTCAAGACCTTGGCAGTCGGACGGTGAACGTTCGACAGTGCCTGACGGCCTGATGGCTAAGAATAGCACAACTGTTGCGTTCGAAGTCTTTAAGCGGAAAATGCGCATGCCTTCCTCAAACTTTGCCTGTCGCACCGCAGTGAAATTACAAGTCTGATCAAGTGAACTCATGAGGTTTGTTCCAATACGTGCCTGACCCTCGATGTGTTCACCACCTGGCTCTTCGCAGTTGATGGTGTTTGACAAGCGAATGTCCTGCGCATGCCGGTCTAGGCAGCAAAATTTCAACGATGTTTTCGAGATTTGAAGAATATGTATGTATGCCTGCCTGGCTGTCTGTCGATCTGTTTGTCCGTCTGTATTTAATTACAGATCTGTGTATGTACGTAATTACATAGGTACAGTACGTCAGTTTTGTTGGTGCGTAGGTACGTCAGCAGGGAGGCAAGTGAGCAAGTAGGTCGGGAAGCAAGTCCAGGGACGAAAATGTAGAGGTGGCTGAATCTGATACGTTCTTGAATCGGAATTTGTTCAGTAGCAGGGAGGTGGGTGGGTGGGTCCGGGTTAGTCGGTCGGTGTAACACACATAGTTACACATAGGTTCTCATGGTAATGTATGTATGTATGTATGCATGCATGCATGCATGCATGCATGTAGGTAGGTATGTATGTAATGTATTGTAATGTAATGTAGTGTAATGTCATGTAATGCAAATGTAATAAAATGTAATGCAATGTAAACGTAATAATAATGTAATGTATCGTGATGTAATGTAATAACATGTATTGCAATGTAATGCAAATGTAAATGTAATAAAATGTAATGTAAATGTAACAAAATGCGATGTAATGTAATGTAAATGTAGTGCAATGTAATGTAATGTAGTGTAATGTAATGTAATGTATATAGATTCAATTATATCCACTACATGTCATCAAGAGTACATACATGCATAGTTGCATACGCACACATAATATATCTATATAATAGACATGCACAAACAATTAAATATATGCACATAGTATTGAAGCAAAATATGTTATGAACTCGATCAGAACAACGCAATATATGTATATGTATCCGTATGTGTATATATATATATTATATATATCAACATATAGTTGTTCATGTTTGTAAATTGACACCTATGATAGTGCTACATAATCGAGTGAGCGATGTAGCCATGCAATCCATGTTTTGATTTTTGCTGCTTGTTTGAATACCTTCCGAAATTCAACTCACTTCCCACGACCAAAACTTGACCTTGACAAAAATAGAAAACGGATTCATTCATGGACCTGCACCTTTTGAATTTCTTGTGATGGGCTCCAACACAACATGTCATCAATCCACATCAATGCTTGACCCAAAGCGCTCTGACCCGCACCTTTTCATCCAGCTTTGGACACTCCTGTCTGCTGTTTTGGCAAAAACTGACATCAAACGGTTCCGCTGCAACGCCGATAGTTTGTTGCCCCTTTTTGCGCGTATCGAATTTCCATGAAGTAAATGCAAGAATTAAAGCAGAATCGTTTCCTTCTCAGTCTCGTTGAAGGAAACTTCAACCTTGGCAAAGCGTTTGAAAATATTTGCAAATGACAAAAACTTCACACGGATAGACTCTCGGCTGCCACCAAACGATACCAAGTACACAACATATATTGGCTTACAATTCAAACGGGTCGAGAGGGAGCGATCATGAAGCAGAGGGAGCATGTCAGGGAAGGAAGTTTCTGAAGCGCTTCGCCGCCGCAGCAGCTTGCTGAATTCTTCGCATTTCGTGAGAATTGCTACTTTGCTTGGTCAGTATTTTGTGAAGGTTTCAAAGTGCAAACACCGCTGCAGACAGGGGCATTTCAAGGAAGCGATATGTAAAAAAGGCAAATAATAAATAGATGCATTTTGACAGGAAAGCAAAACATTATTGCAAAATACATAATTTTTCCCTGTTCGAAACTCAAATTTGCTGGCACTACACCTTTTTACAAGAAAAATTGAACAAACACTGTAAATGATGTGTGCGTGTGGCACCCTCTTCATGCAACAAATTTGAAGTACAATGCTTTTGAACGCAATTGTTCAAGTCCACACTGCGAAGAGCTCGCTTTTTGGCGTTCTGGGAAGGCGCAAAAACACAGCAAACAGGTGCAAATAGAATCATATTGTACCAAAATTGAATAGGTCGTACATGTAATGTCAAACCTTTTTTGTGCTGGGCTTACGTCGTACGTTTGGGTATCGCTCAAAAGTATCATTACTTCCCACCCAACATGATGCCTCAGAGTGTTTCTCCACAAAGCATCGATAAACTTCTGGCGCTGCCACGAAGTGTCTTATTTTTCCACCTCTTTCTGCAGCAAAATGGCTCCCAAATACATCTGGATCAGGTCACCGTCAATCTTGACCAAGCTTGCCCAATCATCCTACGCCAGTTTGCAGGATGTGCCATCACAGCATGATATATCTTTCATATTCTTTCACATTCTTTCATTAGCCAAAGAACCAAAGGCCTTGAAACTCAGATGACTCATAAAGTGTGACTGTCGCAGCTCCTCGGGATCGGTTTTGTCGCTTTGCACTCGGACCACGTCCTCGATCCTTTTCTGAATGGCGTCGACAGGTTCAAACGTAACCTTCCTTAGACGTAGGCAGTGCATGGTACAAACACCACCAAAGGACAATGATCAGCATGACTTCATTCTATATCAAAAATTATCATTCGCAGGAAGAGGGGAAGCATCACCGAAAGTCTTGCCCACCCACCCAAAGCATTCAAATCCAGGCGGGAGATACAGGGGCCAAAGTGAGCAATAACTTTGTTGGTGGGAGTGTGATTGTATGCTAGTATTACGCACTGCAAAGGGAAAAAACATCACCCAAAGAGCGCTTGCCTTCTAACATTGACAGTCTTGGCACCTAGACGTCCCACCCAAAGCATTGAACTCTGGGCGGGAGATACAGGGGCCAAAGTGAGCCACAGCAGCAGAAAAATGATGTGTCAAACCTTACCAAACAAACCTTTTTCTCATGCAGTCGTGAACCAGCCATTGAAAAGACTCGGTGATCCTGGTCGATCATCCAGCCTTATTCCAGTAGTGAACAATAACTTTGTTGGTGGGAGTGTGATTGTATGCCAGTACTACGCACTGCAAAGGGAAAAAACATCACCCAAAGAGCGCTTGCCTTCTAACATTAAAAGTCTTGGCGCCTAGACGTCCCACCCAAAGCATTGAACTCTGGGCGGGAGATACAGGAGCCAAAGTGAGCCACAGCAGAAGAAAAATGATGTGTCAAACCTCACCAAACAAACCTTTTTCTCATGCAGTCGTGAACCAGCCATTGAAAAGACTTGGTGATCCTGCTCAATCCTCCAGCCTCATTCCAGTAGTGAACAATAACTTTGTTGGTGGGAGTGTGATTGTATGCCAGTATTACGCACTGCAAAGGGAAAAAACATCACCCAAAGAGCGCTTGCCTTCTAACATTGAAAGTCTTGGCACCTAGACGTCCCACCCAAAGCATTGAACTCTAGGCGGGAGATACAGGGGCCAAAGTGAGCCACAGCAGCAGAAAAATGATGTGTCAAACCTCACCAAACAAACCTTTTTCTCATGCAGTCGTGAACCAGCCATTGAAAAGACTCGGTGATCCTGGTCGATCATCCAGCCTTATTCCAGTAGTGAACAATAACTTTGTTGGTGGGAGTGTGATTGTATGCCAGTATTACGCACTGCAAAGGGAAAAAACATCACCCAAAGAGCGCTTGCCTTCTAACATTGAAAGTCTTGGCACCTAGACGTCCCACCCAAAGCTTTGAACTCTGGGAGGGAGATACAGGGGCCAAAGTGAGCCACGGCAGAAGATAGCAGATGTCCTTTTTCTCATGAAGTCGTGAACCAGCCATTGAAAAGACTCGGTGATCCTGGTCGATCATCCAGCCTTATTCCAGTAGTGAACAATAACTTTGTTGGTGGGAGTGTGATTGTGTGCCAGTATTACGCACTGCAAAGGGAAAACATCACCCAAAGAGCGCTTGCCTTCTAACATTGAAAGTCTTGGCACCTAGACGTCCCACCCAAAGCATTGAACTCTGGGCGGAAGATACAGGGGCCAAAGTGAGCCACAGCAGCAGAAAAAATGATGTGTCAAACCTCACCAAACAAACCTTTTTCTCATGCAGTCGTGAACCAGCCATTGAAAAGACTCGGTGATCCTGCTCAATCGTCCAGCCTTCTTCCAGTAGCGAACAATAACTTTGTTGGTGGGAGTCAGTATTACGCACTGCAAAGGGAAAAAACATCACCCAAAGAGCGCTTGCCTTCTGACATTGAAAGTCTTGGCACCTAGACGTCCCACCCAAAGCATTGAACTCTGGGCGGGAGATACAGGGGCCAAAGTGAGCCACAGCAGCAGAAAAATGATGTGTCAAACCTCACCAAACAAACCTTTTTCTCATGCAGTCGTGAACCAGCCATTGAAAAGACTTGGTGATCCTGCTCAATCGTCCAGCCTCATTCCAGTAGTCAACAATAACTTTGTTGGTGGGAGTGTGATTGTATGCCAGTATTACGCACTGCAAAGGGAAAAACATCACCCAAAGAGCGCTTGCCTTCTAACATTGAAAGTCTTGGCACCTAGACGTCCCACCCAAAGCATTGAACTCTGGGCGGGAGATACAGGGGCCAAAGTGAGCCACAGCAGCAGAAAAATGATGTGTCAAACCTCACCAAACAAACCTTTTTCTCATGCAGTCGTGAACCAGCCATTGAAAAGACTTGGTGATCCTGCTCAATCGTCCAGCCTCATTCCAGTAGTGAACAATCACTTTGTTGGTGGGAGTGTGATTGTATGCCAGTATTACGCACTGCAAAGGGAAAAAACATCACCCAAAGAGCGCTTGCCTTCTAACATGGAAAGTCTTGGCACCTAGACGTCCCACCCAAAGCATTGAGCTCTGGTCGGGAGATACAGGGGCCAAGAGAAGTGGGATCGTTTTATTAGCAAACTCATGGCATAGCGATGGCCAAGAAGGCTCCGAATCAGCTGCTAGTGTTGGAGCGACGCCTGGAACATGATTCTCCAGGAATATCTGTCCCCAAATCCACCCAGCTCATCAGAATTTCATCCGAGCCACCAGTTTTTCATGGCCTTCCTGTGCCAGTAGCAATCCTTTGGGGGCTCTACCTTAGATCAGCCGAAACACTTTCTGCACAAATGGCCGGCACCTTTCTTGACACCAACATTTCCTCACAACTACAGTATATACATGCAACATATATAATCCCACTGCATGGCAAAGCATCATAAACCAGCACGAATTCCAGGTAAGCGTCGCCTTCTGGTGCAGGCTTGCCCTTGGTGCTTGGTCTCTGACATGTCTCACAAATTTGCTGTGTATTTTCTCTTGGGCTTGCGGCCGCCCCAAGAAACACAAACATCTGTCAGGTACGCTGCTGTATGATCTGTATGCTTGTTCCAAATTTTGTCAAGCAGCTGGCAGATTAGTGTCATGTGGACCTTCTGCTTGCTGGTCTTCCCCCTTGTCCCCATCGTTGCCAACAGCCTTTGCATTCTTGGCCTCCTCATCTGCTTCTTCACCAGCACCTTCCAGCCCCAACTTGGCACCAGGCCCTCAGAAATTGACTTCTTTTGGACTATTGAACATGAGAAACCGCCAGTTCTGCCCTAGTATCACGATTGAAATGGCCATGAAACCCGAGCCCTGCTGGCCTGTGCGGTCTTCAGAAAGCACATGGGCAACAGAAAGTATGCCTGTGGGACATGTTCCATCATTTTCCAGCAAAGTTGGGCTTAGAAAGGAACGAAGACTAGTGACTAGTGGTAAAAACGGCTAGTACATCCCAAAGGCTAGCGGCAAGTGCAACACTTCGCAAAACAACTTGTCCAAACCACCACACTGGTAGATTAGTAGTGGAATCATGTGGAATCGCACAACGATGTACCAGCACTGCTTTGCACGAGTTCTGCTCATGTGCGAAAATGCCTTTGGATCACTGAACCTGAGCTGCTGACTTTCTGGACGGTATCCGTGCCTCAGCATCCCAACAGGGTCCAGCAGCTTGTGGATGATTTGTGCTTTCCTTCTTACAACATGCTTTTCAGATGATATGGACTGTCGTCCAATCGGTTTCTGGATATTGAAAATACTGATACTCAAACCCCGAGCAGTGCCCCTCTGGCTCCACTTGCAATCAAAGCCACACGAGCGGAGAGTAACTGACGAGTAAGGCGAAGATCAGCTTCATGGAGAAATGCACAAATCAAACAGAGCAATTTCACTGACCTAGCGGGGTCTGAGCCTGAACGGATTTCGAAGATTTCAGCGTAAACTCAAAACCAAAACCACCTAAATGAGTTTCACCGGCTTCACTGGCTTCACCTGATTGTCTGTGATCTTTTTTCATGAACTCTTTCCCCCTTGACCTTGAAGTCTCCCTGAGCTCCCTTTGCTCTTTTTGCGCTTCTATGGATGCGAGAACAATATAGAACAGCTATGATCAAAGCTCGCCAGATCACATTGTGAACGGTCAGGAGCAGCTCATTAGCACGGCATCTGCCAGTTGGCCTTTCTGGTTTCTCTCCTGACATAGGCTGACTGAACCTCTGAAGATACGCGCAGGCTACGCATCGCTGTTGGGATCCAGAAAGACAGCTTGCTCATTGCGGCTGCAGTCTGCAGCAAAAACTGAGCGGGAAAGTGGGCAAACTGTTACTTCATTGTTCATAGCATAAAAATTAAGTCCGATATCTGAAAGTAAGACGTGTTGTGCTGAACTCTCTTCGTAAGAAAACAACTAATAGATCATTGTAACATATCACATATCACTGCACAGCAGGAACCTGATAACAACCCTGGATATAGCGAGTCCGATCGTGGATTGTAGCCTCAACCTCCGTACTCTCTTTTCAGTTTGCTGTCCTACCATGAACATCATTGACCACTGACGGCATCCGAAAGCAGTAAGAAGTGAAAGAGCAATCAGTTTTTCAATTCCGGATTTACAGTAGAATGTTTGATTCTGTGTGGGGAAACCTTCCATGCGTCTGCGAATCAAGTACGATGTCAGCATTCTCATCTCAGTCTCTGCGCCGGCCGCAGTGGCGGCAAAAAATGGAGTCTGCCATGTAGAGGTTGCCGCAATTTGGACAGTGGGAGATCTCGGTTGCGCTGTAGCGTGGCTACAAAATGGAAGTTTCGGAACTTCAGTTTCAAGGCGTTTCACTTTTTGCTGCCTATGAAACAATACTTACCTGAACTTTACTTATGAGATGTGTATCTTTGTTGTTTCTTCCAGCTGAAAACATAATTTCATATTGACCGTCCTCTTTCCGGAAAGGAAATGTTCAGATGCATGGAAACTCCAGGCACCGTAAATGTATATACAAATATACATATGGTGTGTAACAATATTATATCTTAAATATAATACTATTTGCGTAGTAAATACAAAACGTATATAGATAGTGTATTTATAAATAAAGATAATTTATATGTATATATATATATATGTAAAGTATATGTATAGTAAATGATAAATACATATAGTATATATATATAGTAAATATTTAGTAAATATATAGTATATATATATAGTATATATATAGTATATATATATACTATATATATAGTGTATATATAGTATATATATAGTTTATGTATATATATAGTAAAAAATAGTTATATATATAGTATATAAATATAGTATATATATATAGTAAATAAATATAGTATATATATAGTATATATATAGTATATATATAGTAAATAAATATAGTATATATATAGTATATATATAGTATATATATAGTATATATATAGTATATATATAGTATATATATAGTATATATATAGTATATATATAGTATATATATAGTATATATATAGTATATATAGTATATATATATATAGTATATATATAGTATATATATAGTATATATATAGTATATATATAGTATATATATAGTATATATATATAGTATATATATAGTATATAGTATATATATATAGTGAATTTATAGTGTATATATATAGTATATAAATAGTATATATAGTATATATAGTATAAAAAACAGTATACAAATAGTATATGTATAGTATACATATAGTATATGTATATACTATGTATGTATATATAGTCAAAATATAGTATATATATAGTATATATATATAGTAAATATATATAGTATATATATAGTATATATATAGTATATATATATATATAGTATATATATATAGTATATATATATAAATAGTATATATACGTAGTATATCCATAGTGTATATATATATATGATACAGGCCTGCAAGCCCCACCCCCTCCCCCGTCATGGTCATGGTTCCTCGCCCCCCTGTGGGAATGGGGGGGTCGCCCCCTCTCCCCTGTGGGAGTGGGGGGGTCTCTTGTTTGTATGTATGCATGCATGTATGTATGTAAGTATGTATGTATGCATGCATGTAAGTATGTATGTATGTCTGTACTTTAATGAAATGAAATGTAATGGTATGGTATGTATCTATGTATCTATGTATGTATCTATGTATGTATCTATGTATCTATGTATCTATGTATCTAGGTATGGCTGTCTGTCTGTCTGTCTGTCTGTCTGTCTGTGCATGAATGTGTGTATGTGGGTATGTATGTCTGTCTGTATGTAGGTATGTAGGTATGTAGGTAGGTAGGTATGTAGGTATGTAGGTAGGTAGGTATGTATGGTAACCGACAGAATTATGGGAAAAAAAAAAACGTTCAACTTAGACAGGCGGCGCCTGTGTCCGATTTTTCCATAATTGGATTTTTCCCCATAAGGGTTCAAAATATCCCGGAAGTGATCCGAACCTTTTTTTTTCCATAATTCTTGGAGGTGGCCATTATTTCCATAATTGATTTTTCCTGTGAAATCAGGGGGCTAGGGCAGATTGACCGGTTTTTCCATAATTAGTTTTTCCATAATTAATGTTTGGGGCTCCACCTGTTGGACATGTCATGGATCCACAATTCAAACCCGTTTTTTTTGGGGTTATGGAAGCTAATGGTGAAATGGGGTTCACATGTACATACCCGTATACATGATATTATGTACTGTATATCAATGGCAGGCTTTAGGGGCATATACCAGATCTTTAGACACATATTTTCTATAATTCAATATTCCCCCTTAAAATGCATTCAAATTGCGAACATCACATGATATTATGTATATCAATGGAAGACTTAGGGGCATATACCAGATCTTTAGACACATATTTTCTATAATTCAATATTCCCCCTTAAAATGCAATCAAATTGCGAATCGATGGACATACAGTCACCGACAGAATTATGGAAAAAAAATATGGAAACAATAATTATGGAAAAAAAAAGGTTCGTAACTTTTCTATCATAGACAGGCGGCGCCTGTAAATTGAAACGTTTTTTTTTCCATAATTCTGTCGGGTGCTGTAGGTGGTATGTAGGTATGTAGGCAGTATGTAGGTACGTAGGTCTGCAGGTCTGCAGGTATGTAGGTACGTAGGTCTGCAGGTATGTAGGTATGTAGGTATGTAGGTACGCAGGTACGTAGGTATGTAGGTATGTAGGTATGCAGGTATGTAGGTATGTAGGTATGTAGGTATGTAGGTAGGAATGGAAGTGTGTATGTAAGTATGTATGTAGGTATGTATGCATGTAGGTATGAAGGTATGTAGGTTATGTATCTATATAGGTATGTAGGTATGTAGGTATATAGGTATGTAGGTATGTAGGTATGTAGGTATGTAAGTAAGTAGGTAAGTAGGTAAGTAGGTAAGTAGGTAAGTAGGTAAGTAGGTATGTAGGTATGTAGGTATGTAGGTAGGTAGGTATGTATGTATGTGCCTGCACAGATGTTGGATGCTATGTTGAAGTACCTCCCTCGTACTTGCGCAGACCCTTGCTGCTACGTTATTGGATCCTTTCTGGTACATGCACACAGAGTTGATGTTACGTTACATGACCTTCTATTGTACACGCGCAGACAGTTGATGCAACGTTATAAGGAGTTATAAGATCTTCTTTCCTACTTCCGTAGACGCTTGATGTTACGTTGCAAGATCTTCTCTTGCACTTGCACAGACACTTGGTGCTACATTAATAGACCTTCTCTTGTTTTTGCACATGCACTTGAGGTTATAAGATCTTCTCTTGTACTTGCACACTTGCACAGACGCTTGGGCTTGGTGCTACGTTACAAGATCTTCCCTCGTACTTGCACAGACACTTGCTGCTGCGTTACAGGGTGCTGGGCTACGGGGGAGGGGGGACCACCATCTGGGGGGTAGGGGGTAGCCGGGGGGTAGCCGGCCTGGGGGACCATACCATCCGGGGGACGGGGTACCGGGCCGCGGACCGGGACCATATATATAGTATATGTATATAGTACATATATATATATATATAGATAGTATATATGTATAGTATATATATATGTATAGTACACATATATATATAGTATATAAATAGTATATATGTAAAGTATATATCTAGTATATATATATAGTATATATATATCTAGTATATATATAGTATATATATAGTGTATATATATATAGTAAATATATATAGTATATATCTAGTATATATATAGTGTATATGTAGTATATATATATGTAGTGTATATATATAGTAAATATAGTATATATACAGTGTATATATAGTATATATATATAGTATATATATAGTATATATATAGTATATATATAGTATATATGTAGTATATATATATAGCATATATATAGTGTATATATATACATATCAATAGTACGTATATATATACATATACATAGTAGATGTATATAGTGTATATATATATATACTTTACACACATTCATATCTATATATATATGTATATGTAAATGTGTATATATATATATATATGTATTTGCGAATGTATATATATATATGTATGTGTATATATATATGTATATATGTATATATGTATATGTATATGTATATGTATTTATGCATATGTATATAAAGACATGTGCACAATCTATAAATACATATAATATCAAAATATCCTTGAGGCCAAGGTAGCAAGATGGTACTAGTCAACTGAAGGAAAAGGAGGGAAGAACCGGATTGAGATCCAAACAAAGAAAGGGGCTGATCATCATGATGATGGTGGTGATGATGATGGCGACGACGATGACGATGACGACGACGATGATGACGATGATGATGATGATGATGACGATGACGATGACGGTGACGGTGACGGTGACGACGATGATGATGATGATGATGATGAACATGATGATGAACATGATGAAAATGATGAAAATGATGAAAATTGTGAAAATGAGTTCCAAAGAATTTAATGGTCCTGCTGCCTGACTATTGCCTGCTAAAGCAAGGGTACCTTCAGCTAGCACAAGTTAGCTTTTCGTGAATATACATATACATCTAATGTAATACATGTATATATATGTATACATATATCATATATTGGTATAATTACATTAGATTTGTAGTATAGATAAAATTTCAAGCCAACCCCTTTTTTTTGAGGAATACGGGGCTGACAAACTCGCGGAGTGTCCACCTCTTTTCAGTCTGTGCCAATGCAGCTGGGCTACTGCTTCTTCCGCTGAGATCACTCCATCATGATTGGAATCAATGCGCTGAAAGAGTGAATCCTGCCAGATGATTCAGCATATTCAAGCATATTCAAGCCATCTTGGTGGAAATTTGGGCGAACCCCGCAACAAACCGAACGGTACTACTGCACTGCCAGCATCTGCCAGCTTAGCAGGGCCATCCCACTGCACCTGGACAGGCATCGGCATCACTGGTGCCTGGTGAGATGGTAGGTAGGCAGCCTTGTAGGTCGCCTGTCAAAGTCTACAGCGTAGCTGGGACAGCAGGATGATCTTGAAACTTGCCGAGTCACATCATCTCAAATAAACCATCTGTCTACATCGTCTATAGATGTCTATAGTCTATATCTATCTCGTCTCATCTAGTATCTCATCGATCATTCCATGCCGATCATGGCCACTTGTGTGCCACTTGCGACTGCTTGGGTAACTGCCCAACCTGACTGGGCAGCTGCACCATACACCTTCCACCAGGGCTTGAGCTGCCTGTACCACGGCATGGGCACCGTGATGATTCTCTTATACTCTGTTGTCGGCGCGCACAAACTGCCACTAAGGAAATCTAAGGAAGGCTCAAACAGTATGCTGATGGAATCACTGATGGAATGACGATTTTAACAACCATGACAACCATGACAAGAATCTTATCCTGCTTTTGGATGCTCTTGATAGAGCTCTTGGGACGCTGTGCATAGTTTTTGAAATCTCCATTAATTCTTAAGATAATCTCAATAGAACGGCTTCCCAAAGCAACCGCTTCTCAAATTCATTAAGCTAAACAGCACAGCAACTGCTGGAAATGTGTTCAATATTTCTTCAAAGCGTGGCTTCAAACCAGTAGGAAATACACAAATGCCCTCTTGGATCTAGATCTAGGCCAATGGGTCGCCCGGTGCCGCGCAAACACCCTTCATCACACAGAGACAAGTTCAGGGAAAGCAGCAAAGGAATCTGGAATCCTGAAGTTTCCAAGGCCATGAAGACTCAAAAATGGTCCTATCGTAGATTCAAATAATTTCAAACACCTCATTCTTACTCTTATTCCTCCTAAAAACAAACATTTCATATTAAATCATATTACCATCTGGTTATTTAACATAGCCATGGAAAATCACCATTTTCAATAGGTAAACCATCTATAAATGGGTCATTTTCCATGGCTATGTTAAATAACCAGAGGGTACATCTATGCAGAATATATGTTCCACGCCGAAGACTCACCCTTGCTGCCTACTGAAGCTGCCGTAGGGTGCCCTCTGTTCCTGGAACATCACTGCCATATCAACGCAGGGCCCGGGGTCAGTAGGGCAAGCCCGCATGTACTGCACATTTTATTTGCCAATGTTCTGCCCAACCTGATAGACATGGCAACAATTTCAATCCACCTGGCAGATCCACTTGCAATGGAGCGTCGTATCTGCCATGTAAACGTTGCTGCGTGCCGCACGATGACTTTCCTGAGCACAAACGCGGACTCTGTCACGGATAAACGCAAGAAAAACACATGGAAATGCTGAGGAAACAACGTTGAGATATTGCAAGCGCGTGCATTGTCTTTTTCCATGCAAAATCCATCAAATGAAGGCTTGAATGGCTCATACGACAAGATGGTCACAGTGAATAAACCATACTACTGACATCTACTGACTATACTACAGTTTGCAGGTTACTGATGGCACCATAAACAATTCGAAGCTCTCTGGCTGCTCCGCCAAGTTACAAATTCATCCTGTGAAATAAGACCATCGTGATTTGTATCCTGAAAGGACGGTAAGAACAATGAACTTCCAGAGCTTAAAGCAAGCTCGCTGTCTCAAAATGCACCTCCAAAGGTTCCTTTCAATACGTTCTAATTCTAACAGTCCCCAAAGTATCAAGGAAGCGAGAGAATCATGAAACCGCCAAAATTCGTCAAATTTCTTCGATGTTGTTTTCCACTCACCACTGATGACTCTTGGCTGTGCTACCTGTCATGTCTTCAACCCCACCCAGTCCATCTGGGCGAAACGAGATGCCGCTGGGTTTATAGCAGCTATCCTTGGTCATCCCGAAACTCCTCCACTCGGTGGAGAAATCTGTGAAACAAATCAACAGTTCACAAATCTTCACCGATCTACTAAGTCACTTCTGCAGGAAACGTTGGAGTGTGCTGCAGCTCTACAGTAATTTGCTTTGCCAAGAAGCGTTGGCTGCACAGCCGACGGGGTAAAGGAGACTTTTCTGTGGACCTTACGAAACGCTTGGCCCTTGGAAATGCTTTGCCAAGCAGCCTTTGGTTTTCACACAATGACACGTTTGCTTTTGAAAGGAGTTCAGTAGTTCTCACCAACACAAATGCGATTGCTATCTTATGTGGTTGTGAAGAAAATGGGACACGCTTTGTCTGGTGTCGGTTTGTTGAGAGACTTGGACTTGAAGACAAAATAAGACAAATAAATCTTTGACAAATCCTGATTGTTTTGGTGCAAGCAAAATGTGTTACGCATTTGGAGCGGTTGTTTGCCATGCTGTGCTAGGATATATCGACGGAGATTGAAAACCTTCTCCCGCTGTGCCTGATCTAGCATTGGCGCAGATGAGTGCACTGCTGCCTCAGCCAACAACAAGGAAGAAACAAGCGGACCTGTTAGGATTCAAGCCTCCAAGGTCATGCATCTCAGCCGCAATGGCTAAAGAAAGCAGCGCTACACCCATAGGGCCACAGATCCTGTTAGTTTCCTTTCTCTTTTGTGTGATGTCACCTTCAGGTTATGGCTTGATGATGGCGCCAAATCATCAAAATTAGAGAAGCTTGGGAGAAAATGACCAAACCAACCATCATGACATGGAGTTGCTTGAAAAATGGGGCGCTTCCCAAGTTGATTGTTTAAACAGTTCTTCCCCCCTATCGTTGTGAGATTGGATCTTCTGCTTAGTCTACAGTAAGAAGATGTAAAAACTGCACAAGGAAGGCCCGCTGACAAACATTTTTCAAAATAAAGCATCCCTTCTACATCACTGACATTCACCAGAATATCAAATCCCAATGAAACAACCTCTGAGGTCACCGACGGATAGCTTTTGATCCCTCTCTTCCAAGGCAGTCGAATATTCTCGAAGCCTGCCAGATTCTCAACGTAGTATCAACTTTTAAACCTAGGAAAACACAAAGCCACATTGCTTAGGGGCCCAGACAGCAATTCAATGCAATTCAGGGGTCACTCGAGTTCATTAAGTATAAGGATTGAACTGTAGAACCATGTAGAACATATAGAACTGGTTCCAAAATGCTACAAAGTCTGATCCAGTTGGGAATGTTAAAACATCCTATAAGAAAAAATATCATCTGGCAGCGAGCTGGTCCGGCCTCTGCAGCTCCTCCCGGCAATCTGCGAGTTCTTGCCTAGGAGCGACGTCGTGGGTACCTGGTTATCTCTTGGGCCTTTTCATTCCACTTTCAAACTGGTTTTGATCCGAGCACCTCAGCTTGGTTTTCCATGGTTTTCCTCTTTTTAATGAGTCATGAGTCATGACCCAAAATGAATCGCAATGAATGGACATGAACCAATCATGGAAAGTTGGGTTCCATGATCCAAAGCAATCTTCAGCCATGGCACTCTTTCAAGGCAAGCAGCTCCTGCCATGAACTGTCGGAAAACGGCCAAAATCTGTCACACTTGAGGTCAAGGTCCAGCAGGGATCAGCAGGGCAGCTGTTGTATGGACTTAAAACACCCTCCTGTAGTGTTTACACAAAATGCAAACCGTAGATGCCATACAGCCCTTTCACTATCCCCTCCTTGCATTGAGCAAGCTCCTGTTGACAGGCTTCTAAGGCTGCGCCTGAATCTGCACAACTGCCGAGCTTGGTCGATCTATGTACCAATCTGTTCTGAGCGCCGATGGTTTGATGATAGTCCATTCAATCATATTCAATCCAAATGCTGGAGATTGTCTGCAAAACTACTCCCAGTAAGTCAGCAAGTACAGATTGCTCCAAACACTCCAGAACCCTTGTGGAAAACAACAGAATGCAAAGGCAATCCGCATTAGCATGCTGAAGACGCGTACTGTACATTCGACTTCTCAATGATATAAACAACATGAAAACAAACATGATTTTCGCGGTCTTATCCATGAAGGGAAGTGAGCTGCTTCCAGCTTGTTTGCTCGTTCAAGGTTTCATTTGCTAGGGCCCCTGCCGTTTCCGACACCTGCGGAGCCAACAAGCCTTTCAGGAACATGCTCAAGAGTCAAGAGATGATGTGATGTTGTGCAATCAGCCGAAACGTGTCGAAACTCAGGGCCCGAGCGGATGCTTCCACTTTTGAACAACAGAGAACTTGCTGGAAGATGTTGGTCGCAATACCAAACATTGTTGACTATCCACCGCGATGAACTGATTCATATCCATGTGCCGGTGTGTCTGATGGCACGTATACAATACATCCAGTTTGAAAGGGAAATGGGCACAACATGGCACAACCTTTTATGGAGCAGTGTGAAGTAGATCATACTTTACCGGACTTGGCCCGACAAGGTAGCTCTGCCTTCGATTGTGCTCGTCAACGATCTGGTCAATGACCTGCAACTGCATGCCATGGGAACTGCTGACCATCAAAGGAACCATATGATGCTGGCAGAATGACATCCCCACCTGAGCGTCTAAATTGGCTGCCAGCTGTCGAAATGCCTGTCGATTGGTGAACCCTTATTTTGTAGATAGACCAGGGATACATACTACCATTGCATGAACCTCAAGGCAGAAGCATTTGCAGCCTTTCAAAAGCATGGCAAAATTGGCAAAACTGATCTAGAGATGCTTAGAGCACGTCGGACGTTGTAGACATTCTCCAACAGAACAACTACCATTTGATGGAAATCCGTCCGGTGATGCTTAGTCCCTCAAGCAGGAAACTGCGACTGGCATGGACTACCAGGTAGAATATCAAGCCACCAACCAGTCCACTTCCGGTCCTCAATCTTGCGCTCGACAAGGATTTGCCCCTGTTCCTCTTCGGTGAGCATGTGGATTGGAGAGCTGATCCTTGCAACAGTCGAATTTCATGACTTGCTGTTGATGCATTTGCACCAAGGCACTGCGGGGCACTTTGCTGCACTGGCACCTCCTGGTCAACACAAACACATGTTCTAGGATCGTGAAAGCCACGGGCCGAAGAAAGCTGAAGCACATTGGCTTTATACTACTATAATCTACTATATATATACAGTATATACTACACTACTCTAT
The DNA here is from genome assembly GCA_947184155.2 of Cladocopium goreaui. NCBI lineage: Eukaryota > Dinophyceae > Suessiales > Symbiodiniaceae > Cladocopium > Cladocopium goreaui. Next base: position 273,713 of record CAMXCT020002002.1, read on the forward strand.
ATTGCTTTATATTACCATATAATTAGCCCTTTGTATCACTTGACAACGCCCCAGTGTGCAGTGTCCCGTCACAGGTGATGTTTTGTTTCTCCTCACGCTTGGAGCCACAGTGTCTGCAGAAAAGCGAGTCGGCCATAAACACATTGCCTTAGTGAGAAGCAGTTGCCACATTGGTCTTGATGGGCTCTTTCCCTGTCAAGTGTGCATCGTGTGTACGGTGTGAGCCTTTGTCTGCTTGAACCTTCATAGTGTTTGCGTCCATACATGCGCGGTTACCCACACAAGAAGGCGTAACTTATGAGTGTAAGTGGGAAATAGTGGGAATACTGAATACAACGGGCAGGAGTCTTTCTTCTGCCAAGCAGCCACATTTGTGACACTGAGTTTCCTTTGCCTGGAAGCACTGGGAGCGTTCATGTTTCCGACTAACAACTGGGCAACATGTTGTGCTCCTGTTTGCAATTCATATGGCACTAGCTTGTGAAGAGGCAACCACTTAAATGTCAAAACAACACAGCAGGAGCCTTTCCAGTTGTGCTTGCAATTTCTGCGCCGAAAAGTGTTCTTGCTGCCATTGCTTGTTAAACAGCTTTAAGGCAGACTGAAGATCACATTTGCACTCCTGCAAATTGTATCCTCCGCTAAACACCGATGCATAGACACAACACCACTGACAAATCGGTTCCAGCTTCTGTCTGCATGGCTTTTCAGGATATTCCATTCTTGTCACGAACCGTTGTGGCACAGTTTCGCAAGCAAAGAATCGAAGGGAAACCATACTCTGATTGGTCTAGTTCAATCACACTCTGTGGCTGTTAACTATTCCCAACTTGGCTGGCAAACGCCTGCAGCATGCAAGATCTACAAAATGACACTTTGCAAAATTGCTGATGAGCGCTGTGCATTCACCCCACCACCGACATGAGCAATGGCAATGCTAAGTTCAGATGCTGCGTGATCCATCATGGCATCTGCCACCTGGCACACACTCAGACACTGTAAGACACTGCATAAGGATGTGCCAAGGCATGTGCTAAGTGCTAAGGGATTTGCCAAGGGATGTGCCAAGGGATGTGCCAAGGTGGCACTAGGTGGAAGGGAACAGAAGGGTACAGGGAAAGACCCAACCCGCTGACGGAGCACATCCGAGAGCGCCAAGAGTTTGTCTACTCTCAGACTAACAACACACGAAGACACACACACACGAGGGAAAGTTTTGATCCGTGCTGTTGCACTTTGCACTCAATCCCTTTTCACAAAGGCTTTGCTCATACTCATGATGAAGCTGTCTGTTTGTTGCTTTTACCTTCGATCGCGGTGGAACACAAACCACAAACCAGCTCGTTGCATCCACCATGCATTTTGTTTCCAAAAACAAATCTTTGAAATGTGGAACAATAGATGACAAAGATGCAAATAGTCAAAAGGACACATCTTGAAAGAAAACTACACAATCCAACAAACAATACGAATAGAACCTGAACAAAACACCAAAAATCTTGGAACCGGATGAAACCGCTTCCTTGTTGCTTCTCGTTGTGCATCTTTGGGGCTGTATAAGAGAACTTGCAGTAGTGCCCACTTAAAAGAGCTGGCTGCTCAATCCCCTTGCAGCATCTTGCCTTATGCTGGGCAAAATCGTCTGCCTCGGCACAACGCTGTGCAAGTACGGTCGGATGCACATCTTTTGCATTCTTTTGGTATGGTTGCTATTGTTTCTACGATGTCAACATGGTTGAGTGGTTCCCTGCATTGAATATCCTCTACTCTAATTCGGAATTGTGTTCATTATGTCTGGCAGCTTGAAACTCCTGGACAAAGGGGCAGAATCCTGAAAAAAATTGCAGATTCATCGCCATTGAGGTCCAGGCGCCCTTGATGAACGCCCTGGAATGCCCCTGTGCAGTGTCTGTTTGTGAATTGGAAAGCCCCAACATCTCCCAACATGCAATTGTTGAATCCTAGTATCTGCACTTCACTCCACTGGTTTCGAAGGCTCTGCAGATCTTTGTGCTGCCTTGAACTGTGATGATCGATGATCGGCAGGTGCAACCCAAGAACCACCTTGGAGGACGTCATTGGTGACTTGGGTTGGAACTACGACACTCCTCAAACGCAGACCATTAACAAAGGTTCACAAACTAATAGTAAGCCACAAACTACTGTACCAGCTACTGTACTACGTTGCGTTTCAACTTGGATCTTGTTTCATAAACAAGGACAACGAGGCTGACTTCCATGGAGGTTCTAATTAATCAGAATGCTTTGATTGTCAAAACGGTTTTGATAGGTTTTGACCAGTTGCCGGAAGTCGTTTCATTTGAAGCACCTGGACCGTCTAGACCACCTTGGATAATTTCAATGGGCTTCTGTGGTCGCTAAGTGACCACACCATAGAGCACACCGCCCCAATCACCGATGACATAGACAGAATGCGGCCGATCATCACCTCCCCAATTTGATGCCCGACGCCAGCTGTCTCAGTGCAAATCACACCATTCTGGGCAATAACAGTTTCCTTGTTTCTACCTAAACCTGCTTTGTGCAAACACTGCAGCGCAATCTAAAACACCATGTAAATATAGTGTGTATATATATATACTTGTACCGTCCTGACATGTTGCCTCTACATGCTCAATATGACATGACCTGCCTCAGCGTCCCATATATGATATGTCTTTTTCATGCCGGACAGGCATGAAAAAAAGAAATTAGTTTGTGGGTGTTGATGACAAAACAAGAACTCAATCTGCTGGGCTGGTTACATCTGAGACTTACAGTAACATACAACATATATATAGATATATATATATATACACACAGTTGACACACTTACACTTGAACAAATTTGAGACAGATAGATACACTCTTGATCCTGCATTGCTCCCAGCACCCCAAGCAAAGCACCTCCATTTAGCTTGAAGCCTCAGATTCACTGTGAGTTGAGGCAAGGGAATCACACATGTCTCAAAGGAACACATATGTATATAATATATATATATATACATATGTATATATATATATATATGTGTATGTGTATATATACTATACGTATGATGTATGTATATACACATGTGTTCGACTTGAGGCCTTGAAGACTGCTTCTCTGAAACAGAAACATCGTCCCCTTCCATGGCCCCAACAACCCTCACCAGAGCCTCTTAAATCGACAAGCAACATGCTGGCTTCATGTCACTGAGGCCATTGTATTCCCTTAGCTCAGTCAAGTCCAGCTGCTTGTAAACATTGGGCATCAATGGGACGAGGGTTTGTGGTGACTCTTAGTCCTGCATAATCTAGCGATGTCCAATTTTAGGAGCAAATGATCTCATAGCAACCCAAATTTGACTCATCCACGGGCTTCGAGCAGCATGGAAAGCTTGAGCTTGAGACAGGGGATTCTTCGGTTTTTTTGGAGGATACCACCTGGCCACTTGGCGCACTATGCTTTGTGCTGGAAAGCAGGCGCTTTCCAAGATGAAGAAACTCTGCTGATGTCTCCTTGTTTCGTGAGTCTTGTGGTTGAGTTGGATATGTTGGATGAGGACAGCCCGACAAACTGTACACATTGGACATCCTTTGTTCTTTGTTCTGGGCGTCCAAGCCATGGAGGACAGGAGAGATCCTGTGCTCCACGGTTTCGGGGGAGTTCGGATGATTTCAGTGCACTCTTCGCCACCCTTTTGAATCCTTTTGACAGTTTCGTGAGGATTCTGTTGGCAGTGAAACAATTAAAACATGTTAAAACAATACAAGGCAATCCATTGCAATCCATCCAGTATATTGTGCCAGGATATACTTTTTTTATCTTTTTTTACCAATTTGTCAGCAGTTCATTGATCCAGATCGACTTGTAAAACCTTTGAGAAGTGCAACTTTCCAATCGCTCCTTAAACTCCGGTGGTGGTGCAACACATAGCGGAAAAGCCTCAAGCCGGTCACAAAATCTCCTAGAGGTGCAAAAGGTTCATGGCATATCATGGCAATGCAAATTTTGGGGCCAAGGCGATTGAGGCAACAGCAACTGCCACTCCTGGCACAGGACAAATACAGCCAGTTCTCCCAGAAAGGGAAGGGCAAGCCGGGCAAGCCGGGCAAGCCGGGCAAGCCGGGCAAGCCGGGCAAGCCGGGCAAGCCGGGCAAGCCGGGCAAGCCGGGCAAGCTCTCAAACTGGCGAAGGACCCTAGCAGGCCCTAGCAAGTGCCCAGCCTGACCGCACCATGGCGCCAGTGGCGTTGAAACGCCAAATGAGATGTCTTGAGGTTCTATTTGACACTTAGGAAATCTTAGGAATTTAGATTTGCTTGATTTGAAGGATGTGAAATGTCGTAAGCCTGAATGGCCTGAATGAAGAAAATCCATGATCTGCTTGACAACATGCAAAGGACTTCGCCATCTTCATTGCCTTTTGGAAGTTCACCCGTTTCTTTGTCTGCAAACAAACTGAAGAGTGAAACGAGTTTATACCATCTCTGAAGCTGGAACCGAGAGTCATCCAGTGAACATCCACAAAGGGGCATGAAATGCCAAGAGCTCCATAGCCTTGCCCATAGCTGCCATAGCTGTGTGAGGCTTCCATAACAGCTCCAGGCTGGGCCCCGGACCAGCGCCTTTTCCACATCCGAACATGGTACGAGTATGTGCAAAGATTAGCAATCTCAGGGTGCATGTGACCCCAGAGAGTGCACATGATACATGCTAAAAAAAGAGAGAAGCACATCTTTCACTGCAGAGTTCTGCCTGGGTCGGGATTTTTATGAAAGATGCATGTATATATACACTATTATATATATATATGTATATATAATTGCACACACACACACACATTTTTTCTGGCGTCGGAATAAACGTCAATCTACTGTTTTGCCCCCAGGACCAGGCAAACTCAAATAGCAGGACATCGCGTCGCTTCAGCTTTGCTGAAAAGTGACACGTTTCCAGCAACCGTGCATTGGAGCTTCGGGATGTTGCTCTAGACACATTCAGTAATCAACAACTCTGTGGGCAAAAACACATGCAGAAAACATGAAAAATCCAGGGTTTCTCCTGATCAGTCACTAATGCCCCTCACGGCCATTTGTTCCTCTCGTCTGCATGGCCGGGTGCGCCGATGGTCGGCAAGTGCCGCTGGCGCCGTGCCGCTAGTGCAAGTGGCGCTCGGAATCTTCAGTCAAAGCAGTGGCCTCCTGCAGAAGAAAGCGAGAGGCTAGGAGAGGTTGAACAAGGCCAAAGAGTCATGCCTTTGATTCTTGATGGTTATTGGCCATTGAACTCGTTAGAATTGTCAGAACTAGTGTCCTTCATTTTCTAACAGCTCATCAAGCAAGCTTTTCATGTCTGGATGCCGTTTGATAGATCAGATGCGCTACCAGAGCAGCAGAACAAAGCAACCCTGATTTGACATCTTCTATTTTTCTCACTGATGCCTCAAGGGACCCATTTTTGCGATTTCCTTGAGAACTCTACTCATGATAGATGGACTGATACCCAGCAAGCAGGAAATCAGATATGCCCTCTGCGTGACTCCGCGAGTTCAATGAAAGCTCTTGAATCTGTAGGATTCAATCACTGTTCAATCTTTCCCGGGCACCTCCCGCTGTGGGCTTGCGGCCATCTGGCAAAACAAACAGAGCTGCCGATCCAGCTGTGAGCGTTCCCAGCCGCTAAAGTTTCTGAGTCATTGACAGAACAAAATCGTCATTGTCTAAGTCTACCCACAAAATGCCGGAATGCTGCCTTGTTCCACTTGGTTCCTAATTCTTGCGAGCTGGGATCCCTTTGGACGTATACCATCGTTTGTTGCTACTACTCTTTAGTGGCATGGCTGTAGAGCCGGTTTCAAACGACAGCATCCGAATCAGCCCTCCACCTGTTGAAGCTGCTCTCGCGTGCCATACACCTGCTCCGCAAGCTCGCCCTCAGAGCCCGGTGGCCAGAGAGGCTCAAGGACCGTGCATACAGATTGCCCATGATTGCCCTGTCGTGCCGTGCTCACACAATTTTCGATGCAAGCTCAACATGCTCAATCAATCGTTAAATTGACCTGCATGATTTGAATCAGCGCAAGAGAAAGCACACAGAAAATCCGTTGCCGATAACCCTTACGGCTGGGCAGCTGGACGCAACAGTCCCAATCCCATCTGAGAATCGGACGTATTTTTGCAGGAGATCTGCATACATGGTGGTTTGCCTGCAGGGCCGACAAACCAGATCCAGGGTGTGGAGTGTATGTGCAAGGAATGCAACTCTGAAAACTATTGGGTCTTGAGCAGGCTTGACATGGCGTGACTATAACCTTGGCACCCCAGTTACTGCAAAGCCACTCTTCCCTGGTGAAATGAAGCAACTACCCACAAATCCTGATGGCAAGGTGCATCAAGCAGAAAGCAGTCGCTTGTACTGCTTACTCCTATCATTATCAAATGAATTTACTGGGATTCATTCATTGCTTGAAACAATCAAACCTACTGCTCGAATACCTCGGGCCTTCTGGACATCTGTTGTTGTGCATCACCTGGGCAAGATGTGGATGCTAACTGGTGCTGATCCAGCAGACTTCTTGTCTTGGCTTTACTGCAGACCGGTTGTTAATATTGGGATATCCGAATGGAAAACAGCTGCAAACTGTCCATCTGGGACACTAAAGACAGCAATCCCAGCAAGTCTAAGTCCGGCGCATAGTTCCTCAAGCTTAGCCATGACAGGGTCACCGGAGGGACCTCAACATCGTGAATATGTCTTGTCAAGTTGATCCGTTCAGGGCTGCAAAAAGCCATAACATGTCAGGTCAGGAGGAGGGTGGATCGTAGCTTAAGCAAGGCAGGAAATAGCCAACGAGCCAACAGGAAAGAGAACCTTGCAAAGTTACCTTTCGCCTTAGGTCTCAGCTGGCTGGAGCGCTCTTGCGAAGGCAAGCCTACACAGAATGGGAAAAACATGGAAAAAGGATGAGAAAGGTTGACCTTTGGGTTCTTCATAGCCTGTTACTTCAATGCCCTTTCGAAACTTGGGTGGACCAGGGGTCTCAGACTTCCCAATATGAATCTACATCATACATACATGCATAATATATATATAATATATATATATATATATAGACTGTCCAGACTCTAGACTCTTGGCCTTCCTCAACTTACCAAAACACCGTCGACATACGCCATCATTTGGCAAGAATTCTTTGCTCACATTGTTTTTCGCATTCTAAACTCTAAATAATGATCTGTCCTTCTACTCTGTGCCAAGGAAATCCTTCTGTCAAATCACATTGCAAATCGGTGGTGTCAAATGTGGCTGTGAAATCAAACCACAACTACACTGGGCCAAATGTATGGCACAGGCCTTGGGAAGTTGACCCATTTTAACGGGAGAGTCCTCGCAAAATCTCACAGTCCGACTCATCCCCAAAACTTGTGATGATTGGCAAGACTGACTTCACCACCTCTGTGTTCTCACTGCAGATTCTTTATCAAAGTCAAGATTAAGAAAATTAGGAGAGAATCTACTGTTTCATAAAGATTTCCTGAGTGCTCGTGCTTCCACCTTTGCAAAAAAAGTCTAGAGTTTGTGTGAAAATTGCTCATGGCGAGCTTTGTGTCCTCCGAGCGCGGTGACTTGATCTCGTCCCCCAGCGCCAAGGAGACTCGCTTGGGCGTTTTGGGCGTCTCTGGATCCTGTGGAGGCCCAGTTGGTGATGGTGGCTTGAGATGGCTTGAGCCAGTTGAATCATCAAGATTCAAGCTGACGACCAGCCACTGTGCATCTGTTCTCACCCCATATGAGAATCATGTGTTGGCCGCATCGCACCTCGCCCAAGAGCCGTGGTAGCTCCGCAGGAGTTTGGGGCTCCTTTGGCTGCAGATGTACCGGATTGACTATTCCCTCCGCCTTCACTGCAAACATATTTCTGCGGAGTCATTCACTGTTTCCCTTGAAGCCTAAATGTAAATACCAGTCTCTTGCGCCAAGCACTTGTTCCATGTGAATCTTTTCAGGGAAATGCTCGCCTTTGCAGGAGGTTTCACCGATTCTATTGAAAGTTTGCTCGGTGGCAAACATGTCCGGTGACGCACTTTGTAAATGGGTTCCTACTTGCATGTGCAACCAATAATGGTGCAAGAAGTTGTGACTATTAGGTGTGAAAGGTGTTGGGGATGGTTGGGGGCAAAATACCAAGTAAATCGGCTTATTCTCTCAGAGGCTGTTGGCGAAGAATGCTTTCCATCTCATAATGTTCGACTACAGCAGTTTTTCCTGCTGCGCCAAGTTTGTCAAGAAAAGGCGTTCGATGAAATGTGCTGGCATTGTTGAGGATAGCGTTGTTGCAGTCCTTTGTTTTTGCACTTGTGTGGATGTAGCTACACTCCCGGTTGATGCTGTTGATGTTTCTGCAGTTGGAGTTGGAGTATTCGCGGTTGAAGTAGTGGTGGTTCGGAGCAGTGGCCACCTGCAACTGTTGTTGGTACATTGCTTCTGCAATACTTGCTGCTGCAACTCTTCAACAATCTTTGCAGTGTTTGAATTCCTAACCAAACCTAGCCAAACCGTACCTTGAAAACAGTAGCACAATAGAGAAGTTCGTCTGGTTTTTATCGCGAAATGTGGGAACATCAAAAAAACCTTGACTACAAGGAAGATTTGGAATCCATGCAACACACTAACTGTCTTGGTGGAAAAAGAGATCTTGAGCCATTAAACCAACCTGAAAAGGTGTCTCACTCATTCTCAACCGGCAGGCACCTCGTGAATGCGCGGAGGCGCTTCCACTTGCACATGCCTGGCAGTTCCCAAACATTTGGATAGGCCTACTTTGAAGCATATGAGTCTTGCAGCAGAATCTGTGTTTAGGAAGAATTGTCTGAGTTCTGACCCCTCATCCAACATACCTCACTCAATTTTACTCAGGCACAGAGCCTTGGCTGACTTGCTTCATTTTGTTCGATTAGCTTTCTGGGCCAGAACACCACCCGCCCCAAAATACCACCCGCCCCAAAATCTTTGCAGTTCTGATATATCCACCCCTCGGTGGCTGCTTCATGCTCCTCAAGTCCAGCCATCTGAGCCCCAACAGTACGATCCAGTCTCACTCGATTCATCAAAAGTCATCCTTCATCCAGCAGCAGTTGGGTTTACAGTATCTATGTTTATCTGCCAGTACCTGCACCCTTCAAGGCCACAAACCTTTGCCGAAACTTGTCTCGTGGCCTGGCACCACGAGCAGGCATTGACCTGACAGTCAAGACCAGCAGAAATAGGACGCAACGTCAATGCTGTCTGCAATGACAATACATGGATCCACTGACTACCAACAAGATCCAACAAGCCTTTTGATCCTTTTGGACTTTGATGCCTCCATGGTTTGCCCTTGTGGATCAGAAGTAACCCACAGGGCTAGGAATATGGAGGCAGTGCCTCGCAAGGAGCATGACTCAACTTGCCGGCAGTCTGTTTGGGACGCCACCACTGAGGATATACACCATGACAACCTGGTGCCCAACACATGGTGGGCTGCTGAGAATACACAGCCATGCGTCCGCATGCACCACACATGCCACCAGTCCAAAGCACCATTCGAACATCAACTCAAATCATTAAGTAGAAAAAGGACGCAACGTCAATGCTGTCTGCAATGACAATACATGGATCCACTGACTACCAACAAGATCCAACAAGCCTTTTGAACCTGTTGGACTTTGATGCCTCCATGGTTTGCCCTTGTGGATCAGAAGTAACCCACAGGGCTAGGAATATGGAGGCAGTGCCTCGCAAGGAGCATGACTCAACTTGCCGGCAGTCTGTTTGGGACGCCACCACTGAGGATATACACCATGACAACCTGGTGCCCAACACATGGTGGGCTGCTGAGAATACACAGCCATGCGTCCGCATGCACCACACATGCCACCAGTCAAAAGCACCATTCGAACATCAACCCAAATCATTAAGTCGAAAAAGGACGCAACGTCAATGCTGTCTGCAATGACAATACATGGATCCACTGACTACCAAAAAGATCCAACAAGCCTTTTGATCCTTTTGGACTTTGATGCCTCCATGGTTTGCCCTTGTGGATCAGAAGTAACCCACAGGGCTAGGAATATGGAGGCAGTGCCTCGCAAGGAGCATGACTCAACTTGCCGGCAGTCTGTTTGGGACGCCACCACTGAGGATATACACCATGACAACCTGGTGCCCAACACATGGTGGGCTGCTGAGAATACACAGCCATGCGTCCGCATGCACCACACATGCCACCAGTCAAAAGCACCATTCGAACATCAACCCAAATCATTAAGTAGAAAAAGGACGCAACGTCAATGCTGTCTGCAATGACAATACATGGATCCACTGACTACCAACAAGATCCAACAAGCCTTTTGATCCTTTTGGACTTTGATGCCTCCATGGTTTGCCCTTGTGGATCAGAAGTAACCCACAGGGCTAGGAATATGGAGGCAGTGCCTCGCAAGGAGCATGACTCAACTTGCCGGCAGTCTGTTTGGGACGCCACCACTGAGGATATACACCATGACAACCTGGTGCCCAACACATGGTGGGCTGCTGAGAATACACAGCCATGCGTCCGCATGCACCACACATGCCACCAGTCAAAAGCACCATTCGAACATCAACCCAAATCATTAAGTAGAAAAAGGACGCAACGTCAATGCTGTCTGCAATGACAATACATGGATCCACTGACTACCAAAAAGATCCAACAAGCCTTTTGATCCTTTTGGACTTTGATGCCTCCATGGTTTGCCCTTGTGGATCAGAAGTAACCCACAGGGCTAGGAATATGGAGGCAGTGCCTCGCAAGGAGCATGACTCAACTTGCCGGCAGTCTGTTTGGGACGCCACCACTGAGGATATACACCATGACAACCTGGTGCCCAACACATGGTGGGCTGCTGAGAATACACAGCCATGCGTCCGCATGCACCACACATGCCACCAGTCAAAAGCACCATTCGAACATCAACCCAAATCATTAAGTAGAAAAAGGACGCAACGTCAATGCTGTCTGCAATGACAATACATGGATCCACTGACTACCAACAAGATCCAACAAGCCTTTTGATCCTTTTGGACTTTGATGCCTCCATGGTTTGCCCTTGTGGATCAGAAGTAACCCACAGGGCTAGGAATATGGAGGCAGTGCCTCGCAAGGAGCATGACTCAACTTGCCGGCAGTCTGTTTGGGACGCCACCACTGAGGATGTACACCATGACAACCTGGTGCCCAACACATGGTGGGCTGCTGAGAATACACAGCCATGCGTCCGCATGCACCACACATGCCGCCAGTCAAAAGAACCATCGAAAACAACTATCAAAGTTTGGAGCACCTTCCCTCAGGAACATGTCTCTTGTATTGTCATGTATTTTCGTATTTAAGGTTTTAAGGCTTAAGGTTATGTTGTGGTTATTTCCGGATTGTATTGATTTAGTATTCGCATGATATTGTCAAATGCAGATGGTATTGAAATCAACAGTTGTTGGGTCATACAATTAGCATGAATATATATGATATATTAGTTGCCACACTTTGGTGCCTTAAGATTTCCTAACATAGGGGGTAAAAAAGCCCTCGTTTTATCTGATTTTTCTCGATTAAAACCACCCTACCCCACAGTTATCCTTAACTGACTCTACTAATTGTGAATAAACCAATACCAAACATCCAAATGTTGCCATGCAACCATTCCACCGACTATCAGAGCTATACTGGAGACATGTCCCCGAGGGTACGTGACATTTCCTTTGAAACTAACATCAACCCACATCAACAAGTAGAAATAGGACGCAACGTCAATGCTGTCTGCAATGACAATACATGGATCCACTGACTACCAAAAAGATCCAACAAACCTTTTGATCCTTTTGGACTTTGATGCCTCCATGGTTTGCCCTTGTGGATCATAAGAAACCTACAGGGCTAGGAATATGGAGGCAGTGCCTCGCAAGGAGCAGGACTCAACTTGCCGGCAGTTTGTTTGGGACGCCACCATTGAGGATATACACCATGACAACCTGGTGCCCAACACATGGTGGGCTGCTGAGAATACACAGCCATGCGTCCGCATGCACCACACATGCCGCCAGCCAAAAGCACCTTGCAATCGCCTTGTGGAAGGAAAAAGGGTCGAGGAAGAGGACGAGTGAAATTGCTTTCGTTTTGTTCAGACAATGCTGGATGCGGGTTTGCCCCCTCTGGGTTCTCCATGAAAGCAAGGCCAAGAATCCTGGCCACTGGCCATGCTGAGCACAGGACAAATCAATTGGCTAGCTCTCTCCCCGAACTGGGCATCCCACTTCATCGTTCTTAGCTTCCCATTCGGCGATGGAGTTCCTGTTCAGGTCATGATTCTGCCAAGAGTGGTTGCTGCGAACAGAGGACAGCATGGGACAGCATGGGACAGCATGGGACAGCATGGGACAGCATGGGACAGCATTGGACAGCGTGGGACAGCATGGGACAGCATGGGCAGTATGGGACAATGGGACGGCATGGGCAGTATGGGACAGCCTGGGACAACGCTGATAGATGTGCCTCCCACTGATGCATGCTGCACGCGCAGATCCATCCGGTCAAAACGCTGTCGCACCTTGGGCCAACGAGGACGACTTGATATAAGACTTAAGGAAATTCACTGCTAGGCTGGGAAAGTAGCTCCTACGAGTCTTGGAATCTAGTGAGCAGTTCTGGAAACTCTTTTGTTTTGCTCCTTGGCAGCTGGATCAGCTGGTTTTGCCACAGATCAAGCAGATAGTCTGGGAAGAGACTTTTACATAAATTTCAATCCACAATGCCCTGCAGTAACAAATTTCCAGGCTTCACCAAATCGCTCTGCTTGGCATCCCCGCGTATTCTCGTAGGTCCACGATATCAGTCACGGTGGCACTGTTGCCACCTCTCAAACGCAAGACGACCTCGAAGCGAGGATAAAGATTCAGCAGATCACTGCAATATTCTCTCATATTCTCTCATACTTGGCAAATCTGAATAGTTCCGAGAATCATCAGCGTCTCAAGAAGCTGATCCGAACAGCATAAATGACTCCTTTCTCCCCTTTGAAGAAAGCAACGTCTATCCCTGCCTCCAGGAACTCTTGAAAGCTTAACTTCCGCAAGCGCCGACGCGCTGTGTTGAGGCCATGCCTTGGGACCAACGCAAGACGAACTCTAGAGATACGTACATCCTACATCATCCTACAGGATACCATAGGATACCTATATAATCCTATATACATATTCCTTTTAAATCCCAAAGCGAAAAGCCGTGACAGTGAAGCCATCGAGAGCAGAACAACTTGAGATTTCTTTGCAAGGCAAATGGCTTCTGACTACAACTTGAAGTTGTCATTGCACAACTATTGCGCTAACATGGGACATTGGGGAATGCACGAATTGTTCTCGTCTTCGTCCTCATCGTCGTTTTCATCTTGCTCCGTCTGGCCGCAGGATAGTCAACATTGGGACCTACGCCCAAATTGGCTTCTATCTCCAGCCAGTGGGAAGCCCCACCTATATCAGCATCCAACAGTTACAGTCAATAGATTCCGGTCGTCCAAACATGTTCTCATCTCATATCATCTCTTGGGAGCATCGTATTGGAGGTGCCACAATGACGAAATCTCAACATGTTTATCCACAAGGCTTGCCGCTTGTGCATCCACTTACCGCACAAAAAAGACAGACGAGGATTATATACCCAGGGAAATCACCATCGGCTTTCGCAAACAGTCACAAAGAATATCTTGCCGCCCAGTGGCATTGTCCTCAAAAAGAACCTTGGCACGTCCAACAAGCTGAAACAATATTCTCGGCATTGTCTTCTACTCAATGTATGTACTTGCTTGAACAGGTTCCATAATTGTAGATATAGAATTATATATATATACATGTATACTGTATCTTATATGTGTCAATCTCTCTCTTTCCCACTTGAGAGAGAATCAAAGAGAGGCAAGCGCGTCAGTCCTTTCCCGGTCTTTCAAACTTTCTGATCTTATGTTATCTTTTGCTTTGCATCTAGACAGCCAGCAGCAACACAGTAGACATCTGAGCGTTCCTCGAACAGCATGGCTGAGTTTGTGACATCTTTCAAGTTAAGGAGGTCTGCCACATTCACTCCAAATCTGGTGAGCACCTTGTGACAAACGCACTTGCGAGTTGCATCTCACAATCTGATGGAACTTGCCACTATGCATTTAGTTTTGATGTGGGAACGAAAAGCCAAGTGGAAATCAAGATTGGTGAACTCTAAAAAGTATGGCACTCATTCTTTTACTGTAGCTGAGTTGACACTCGTAGAAGGAGTGAAGGCCCTCAGAGTTACCTAGTTGCTGGGGAACCCACGAAATGCATCTCCGGATTCTTCATGAGCAACTCAAACTCATCCCGATGGATCTGTCCTTTGAATTCATCAGCAAAGCGGGTCACAAGTCTGGCCAAGACTTTTCATTGATCTGTAGGTCTGCGTCCCCCCCACAAAGGCTCATTACAATTCAAGAAACTCTACATAACTCCATGTTCAATCGAAAGGACGCCCGATTCTTGAGCTTATCGAACTTATCAGTACTTCTCCTGATATGGCATGAGCACCTTTACAACTTTGCAGAGACTCAAACACTGCGGGATCTCAGCAGAATTCTCAGCCGATGGCTGTCATTGTCTTTGTCATGACCTCGGCCATGGGCAATGCGGCAATTCATGAGCTGGATGTAGAAGGCAGCACCAAGTGATAGACATCAATACAAGTATAGGCTGTTTAGTATAGGTATGCTCAGAAATCACCGTGCGCAAGTAGCTGGACCAAGGTGATCAACTGAAGATACGGCAAAAAGGCTTTGCTGGAAAGGGTTATGCGGGATTGCACTCTTGGACTAAGACCCAGGTGATTGCTACGAGTATGTCAATATCAATATCAACTACGAGCCAGTGCCATTGCCATTGACTGTGTAAACATATCACCAAGGCCAAAAGCAGGCTGTGATTTTCTCAGCGTGCGACACTCGAGGATCTCCAATAATGTGTTTTTGAGGTAAGCCACTGCAGCCTCTCGCCAGATCTATCCACTGTTGTGTTCACCACCATGGGTTCGTTTCAAGGTCGTTAAAAAGAACGCAGCAGTGGTCCATCACCAACAATCCCTTCTCCGCACAGCAAGCTACTCAAAGCTAGTGTAAGTAAATTGGAAGGCACGGATTTTTTTTTTTGCTTGAAAAGCTGAGTCTTGCCCACAACCACTGGTTATGGTGGCTGTGCTCACCACATAAAGCATGGCCGAGGTTGTCGAGGTCTGTTTCCCTGGACTGGGCTTCTTGAGACCTCAAGAAAACCTGGAAAAAGGGCAGATGTCTATTTGCTGCCGGCAAAAAGACCAACTGCCAAAAATATCCAAAAATTGGAAAGGAACAAGTGGCCTGGGAGTCATGAAGGACATCGTGTAAACAGGGGTTGTTTACAATTTGTGAACCTGTTGATATCTGTTGATCAAATGTGACTTTCCTGCCACACTGTCCAAGCTTCCATCAAATTCAGGTCGGAACGACGTTCACCTTATCCCAATCTCAGGCTTTGCCAGACTTCATCAAACAGAGTGCAAACATGGTTCGACCAATGTTCGACCAATGTGCAAAGTGCATGGGCTCAACTTCTAAATGGAAACAATTTGAAACCATCATCCCTCAGGCCCCTTGGGCGCCAGGACCGGCTTTCCTGACAGATAGGCTGTCAGGTTGTCTGCGACAATGTCCATGAGCCTCTGCCTGATGCCGTTTAGGCAGTTGAGGCCGTTGAGCTACAGGATCAACAGGCTATTATAGGCTATTATGCTATCACAGAGCTTTTGTCACTTTTGTGTACCTTTGTATATGTATGTCCATTTTTGTCCTTATCTTGCTGAGATCTCCATCTAGTTCAAGTCTCTGTCCATCAAAACAGTGGTAGGCCTCGTCTCCAAGCGCTTCCAGCCAATGTGCGGGGTCAGAATGACCTTTGCACAGAGCTGGAGCTCCCACGGATGAGTTTCGATTTATGGCAACTGAGTTTAACTGCTTGTGTCTTCATCTTGGTTCTGGACATTCTCCAAGCTATACAAAGGATTGTCCGCTGCTGGTGGTTCTGTCTCTTGCACATCCAAACCAGCACCTGAAGATGTTGGAGGCGGATGGAAGAACATGACACTGTACCCTCCAAAAACAACCCATAGTCAGTCTGACCAGGAGGCCAAGTCATCTCTTGCCAGTACAGACATAGAACCCAGATTTCTCAATTTCGAGCGAAACTTCTGTGTTGCAGCACCTACAGCATCTTCCTCCAACAAGATATGTGCAGGGGTTGCGGATCTGAATTCTGATTTCGACATATTTCGACTAGTTACATGGAAAAATCAAGAATCAATGCCCCAGAATAAATGCTGCGTTTCTTGGCTGCAAAAGCACCACTACCCAGGCACCTGCGATCGTCTTGTTCTGCAGGGCTTCAATGAGCTCAGGCTCCTGTGACGAAAGATGAAAGACAGGCAGTTTGTTGTGCGCCATCCCTCCACAGGTCCTTAATCAAGGAGCCACGGCCTGTGAAAGTCAGAGAAATGGCAGTGTCTCCACATCATTGGCGCAGCTGTCTGCAGAACTGCAGAACCCATAGAATGCTGGGTTCCCAATCAGAAGCCATACAGTACATAATCGGATAGAATCTTAAAATTTCTGCTCAAGCCCGCATTCTAGTGTTGGAGAAAACAGGGAGATTTGAGATTGGCATAGAATCACAAGAATGCCGTCTCTCTCTCTCTCTCTCTGAATTTGTACTAATACAGTATATGTATGTATATGTATAAAATAATGTATCTGTACTTACGAGGACTTCATTTGTTGCATGATGGTGTGGAAGCAAAACATCGACCTGTTGACTCAATCAAACCTTGCTCCCAACTGAAACCCCGGAGCCTGTGTTGATGAGGTAAGCAGTTGGCTTCATCAGCTTCAGTGTGTCCTCCAAGACTCAGCTGAAGAGGATGGTCCGTTTTGGTCCCCAAGTACCAACATTGACTGCCTCAAGAGACTGATTTGACCAATGCTCCTTGTTGATCAAGTGCTTGGTGTCCGCATTCAAAGGGCAGTGCAAGCTGACGAAGTCACCTGGTGCACTACAGCTGCCATGTAGATAGTCCAAGTATGTCCAAGTTACATCTATGTCAGATTTGTTCAAGTCGTAGAGTTCCTGGGTGCAGCCAATCGACTTGTCCGCAGCAGCTCCTTCGTGTATCAAATGCACCAAATCTCGCAGCTGATCTGGAGGGTTCGGGGGGGTTTTGGCTCCCCCAGACCATGCTGGCAGTGGTGCAAGTGGCATTCCCACCAATTGTGCATGTCGTAACAAGATACTTGTCTCCCAAACCTTGCATTTCACAAATCTGGAAATGTGGTCATCCGAAATATCAGATCCTTTCTCTCCGTTGGGTCCCCTGCTCCTCCAGAGGTAGCGCATTGGGCTTTGGGCTTCGACTTGTAATGACAACCTGGCCCGGAATGGAGACATATCCTTTAGCTCCAAGGCTTCTGCATGGTCAAAGATGGCTACCTAAGTACATAAGCATACAGTATAATTAGAAGCTATCATAAGCCAATAAGAAAAACAACTGCGATTTTTGCGAGAAACTTTCTGCCGCCATTTCAACAAACCCCACCTTCATGCCAATCGCCTCTGCAAGAGCTGCCACCTCTGGGGATATCAGAGGCCGGTCATGGCCGGTCGCCAACAACTTCTCTTTTCTGATCGGCCTTGCTGCCGATGCCACCACTGCCACCAATCAGTCCCAGAACCTTTCCCTGAAGTTCGAAATGGGGAACCTCCAGGACAGCGCACGGTGAATCAAAAGAACATTCTGGTCTTGGCAAATGAACAAACAGTTCACAGTGTGTTGATGCCTGGAGCGATTTGGTGAAGTTGTCCCGATCGCCTTTCCTTGGTACTCTAACCACTGATGTGAGCTTCTTCACATGAACATCATGAACAGAAGCGCATGTCAAATCGTACTCACTGCTGCAAAAATGTGACTCTGCTCCAGGTATCCAATCTCTTTGTTGCAAGTGCTACCAGCTGAAACCACTTAGATAATGAATGCACACTACTGCACATCCAAGCATCTGAAGCATACCTGGCAGGTCATCCAGCTGAGGAAGCTGCGATCTAATTTGGGTGTGTTTGGTTTGATATGTTCTGCAATGTTTTTTGTAGTTCCTCCAAACGGGAGGGCTGTTGGAAGAGCCTTTACAGAGAAAAAAAACGCGAATTGGTGACTAGAATTGATCAGTACCAGAGATAAGTTTACAATATCATGAGTATCACCATCATTATAATGTATATATATATATTAATATACAATATATATATATTAATATATAATATATAATATATAATATATAATATATAATATATAATACATAATATATAATACATAATATATAATGTATAATATACAATATATAATACATAATACATAATGTATAATAATACGTAATACATAATGTATAACATAGTATATAATATATAATACATAATACAATATATATAATGTATAATGTATAATATATAATAAATAATGCATAATGTATAATATATTATATCATATTATGTTACTGTATAATATGTTATATTATGTTATATTATATTATATTATATTGTATTGTATTTATTATTATATGTACTGTATGTTGATTCTTATTACAGCATATTACAGCAATATATACTAAGCATCGATTATACCAGATTATACTAGTATATTCACCAGATATCATCAGATCAAAGGCGACGGCACTCCTCAAGTCCTCCAGGAGCCACCTCTGACAATTGCTGAACACCCTCGAAGCAACGCATCTGTTGTCTATGTGCCTAAGAAACATCAAGAAACTATGTTGCTATGTTGCTTCTTGTATTCATGCCTCTATTCTGGAAACAAGTGTGGTGAGCCGATCAATCCATATCAACCCTCAAACAAAATATGATCACATCCCATTGCGATTCGATTTCCGCTCACTCCCCATCAGACTTTTGCGGAGCCAAGATGCGCATCTGGGGGACCAAGGAGCAAGAGAAATTCCTTGGCGTCCACGATGACAGATTGTTTAATAAACTCCTTTCTTTGGATGGCACGCATTTACATGTGTCAAACTTCCCGCATCCCGTGCTTCAAGCGCAGAGCTTCGGTGCGGATTTCAAGATGCGCGTGGCATCCATCATAAATGTTGCAGATTAATGCAGTGTATGTTGCATGTAGTGCACAATATGACAAATGAGAGTTGGAACCAGATTCCAGGTTCACAAAGCAACCTCTTTCAGCCTAGTTGCAGAATCAGCGTAAGAACCAGGTGTGCAACGGCATCGCTGCTGTACCTCAGTATGACCAAAGGGCTTGACTCAGTGTCTGTGTGTGTAGGAGCTTGTTGATCTGCACCCAACAACTGATTGAGATCCCTGCGCAGGGCAGTTGCAAACCATGACACCCTTCTCCTCATACAAGCTTTGGCCAATTTTTGCCAGGGAGTCAGACTTGAAAATTTTGAAAGTGATGCGAGCTTGCTTGCTTAGACTGGGCTTTCTTCGTGCAGTGGCAAATCAAAACCAAGAAAATCTCCAGAACGCACGAACATGGATTTCTACTGCTGCTCGAAAAGAGCCTTCAGAGACTTCAGTAAGGTTCCAAAGTATCTGCCATCTGGAATATTAAGCCCTCAAATGAGCAGCTTTCAACTTTCAAAACCCTCTGTCGTCCTTTATACCGCTTTATACATATAATATCATATAATTATAATATATAGGATTTCTTATAATAGATTGTGATGATTGTGATTGCGATCAATCCTTATATGTGGGATAATATAATCCCCTACAATAATCAACCAACAGGAGTTTGAACACTGCCTGAATGAGTACTTACAAAATACCCACATGACTCAACGAGACAGGCCCATTCAATGCACAAATGTCATGTGCCAATACTATACGTGCATGACTTCAGGAGATACACGCACACACACACTAGACAAGAATGGATCATTATATGATCCGGCAGGAACTGAATCCTGAAACATGCAAACCAGCCTAGGTTATTTGATGAATAAAAGAGCCACATGAGGTACTTCTCGAAAACGATGTAGGGCATCCGAAATTGTCAAACGTAGTCATAACCAGATTTCATAGAGTTTTTTGACCAGCATGTTGAAATCCAAAACGATGTTTCGGCGATTGTTTCCCAAAATAACCCATAGTTCGTCGGCGACAGGATCTCGGCGAAAATAAGTCAAAAAAAACATAATACTGTCGGCGATATGGTTTCGGCGAAAATCTGAGAAAGGTTCTGATGCATGTAAATTTC
Source organism: Cladocopium goreaui (assembly GCA_947184155.2). Classification (NCBI taxonomy): domain Eukaryota; class Dinophyceae; order Suessiales; family Symbiodiniaceae; genus Cladocopium; species Cladocopium goreaui. Next base: position 294,090 of record CAMXCT020002002.1, read on the forward strand.
AAAATTGATTCCAGATTGCGACAACAGTGCAGCAAATTGTATAACATTGTGGTTGGGGTTCTAAGCTTGGCCCCTTGCTATTTCGGAAAATTCGAGCTGCAGGTACGCATGGCTGATCAGGCCATGTATCACCAGGGAAGCCAGAGTGTCTTCGTTGGTGGTAGACTCTGGACCCTGCTACCACCCCCTGCAAATTTGTGAAAACCAATCAGAAGTTTTACATCTGTTCAGATGGTACACACACACACCTCGCATGTAGCGAGGTTGGTTTTTTGGAAGAACTTCGCTGGCGGAATCGGCAAGACACCAGTGAAAATGAACCTGTAAGATCCTAATGCACAAACGGGCGATCACTTCAATCAGAAGAGGAATTCGGAGCTTGTAGAAGGACTTCCATAGCATCGTGGAAGCTCATGCGTTCAACCATCGCCCAAGTCTGATCGAATGCCCCAGATGCCGTAGCAGCCTTCAAGGTATCAGATAGATCTTTGGCTAATTCATGGATCCGGGTGGTCAGGCTTGGTTCATCGCCAGGAGATGTCGTCTCAATGGGCACATTGTGAAAAGGATGGTGTCCGTGTACAAGGGGAATCTCAAAATGATGTCGCCAATAGTCCGCTGTGCGTAGGGACCATTCCCAGTTGCCCGAGAGACCATAAAAATAGTGTTCAGGGTCACGACATCGGGAATGCCCTAACAAGGGAATTTCTTCAATGAATAGCTCCCTGGTGTTGTTGGAGTGGGTAATGACCTTGAATTGGATCTGGTGAACCACGCGAGAAGAGAATTGAGCACGATGGAGGTAATTGTGTGTAGAACTTGACTCCGTCGGAAAAGGAACGCCAGGAGGTGCTGGTCCTGAATATGTATCAGAATGGGCCATAGTACCCGTAGCAGGTGCCGTACTGTCAGTTACCAAAGGTGCCGACGTAGGGTTGGTCGTAGTGTCAGGAGCTCCTGAGTGACATAGTGCAGAAGTCTGGACGTCTGGTACGTGAACTGGGTTGGTAGGAGCGAGTCCACGAGTAGGATTCGAAGGCCAAGACAAGCCCGCCACGGTCGCGTCTCGTTTGTGTTCCATGGGTGAAACTGTCACAAATGCGAGAAATGCGAGAAATAGTGCAACAACGGCTGAGGTATCAAGAAAAGCAGAAAAAAGCCAATACCGAGAATGATAATATTCACAAAATTGATAAAAGTGAAGTCCAGACCTCAATCAAGTGGTTCAATTGCGATGGATAAGCCACAGCGCAAAGTCAAATAAAATAGAAATCAAAGAATCCTTGGTGTTGGTGGGGAGTCAAGGGAGAATTGAAACCCTGTAGCATGGTTTTTTCGGCCGGCTAGCGTATCAGGGCAGGATCACACCGGAGCTAATTTTGTAGCATTGCAGACGTAGTACGAAAGGCTGTCTGGTACCCGGAATGAGGAAAGAAGATTCGCGGGAGTTGTACTGCCGAAGTCGCCATTCAGGTCGGTATGCCTCCAAAAGCTGCAAGACCGTCATATCATTGGAAACTTGGAATGTATCACCGTCCAGGTCACAAAAGCGAAACTCCAGATTCGAGGGATCAAGTTGGATGTCCCATTGGGACCTCAATCTTTTGGAGATACAGAAGCGTAGTTCAGCAATTGGGATGAGGCCAGCTTCAACTGGTTCCATCTGACGTGACCAGGTAAACAAAGCTTCAAGTTCGTAGCCACTGACATGTCTAAAATTGGAGCTCGCCAGAGCCATGTAGTGTTCACGGTCAGGTTCGCTTCGGTGAGTCAATGCCCGTAGGGGAGAGAAGTCAACCAAAATAAGGACAGGTCTGTTTGGGGGAGGGTTCGCATCACCAGGAAGGCCTCGATGTCCAGCGATCCATCCAACGGTTCGTGTACCCAGCGGTGTCTCAATCGTTGATGTAGCGCGATATGGATTGGGTCGAGAAGAACGAGGCATGGCAACTAATGTCGGGTGTCGAAGATGAAGCGGAAAGCCCAAGCTGCAGAATAGGTGAATAATGACCAAAGAATAAAGCTCAAAGTGTTGAAAATTGAAGAGAAACAGGTTACCTAGACAGTGGTCACAAAAAGACGGTAAAGCCCTGTTCTTTTCCGGTGCTGCCAAATAATGTGGTGTATTACACACTGGAGTCTGACATATCCATCGGGTCCGTATCGTTCGCATCCAGTGGACCTTGTACTTGTTGAGGAGGGACAGTCGGCCGAGTGAGATGTAAAGTACGTTGTAATGTTGCCGGTGGTGACGAAGGTGGTGTAGACCGCCATGGTGGCCAGTATAAGGAGGTGGTAGTTCCTTGAGAGTGATGTTGCGCAGAGCGTCCCCAGCATGACTGCAAAATATAGAGTTGGTCTGGTATTGCTTCATACGGTTGGGAAACATAGACATTGGAGTGTTCAGGGTGTGGTAGAACAGGAACGGCAGTAGTCGTAGAGGAGGAGGATGATGATTGAATTGGTACGTCATAGTGTCGGCGCCAATGATTAGCCGTGGTACGTAGAGTCGCCTGATCAGTAGTGAGGTGCATGTTCTTCAGAAAGGTTTCCACAGGTTTCCACGTTTCAATACCATCCATGGTCCTTTCCACGACCCAAAGTTCATCCGGACGGTTAGACAACGGGTAGTTCAGCTTCTTGATGAATATGGAATGAACAGTTGTCGAGGTCGGGATGGTTCGTGCTTCACGAGGGATATACGATGACGAAGTAGGATCATCCGGAGGTAGATGTGGAACAGGGCCATGTAGGGATGTAGGTGGGGAACGGTGTGAAGCCGATCGAGCAGTATCATCCGTGTTGGAGGTCATCGTGTACAACAACAATAAAATGGTTTCGGAATACGCTGGACTGAAGCCAAAGAGCCATGAGAAAGGTAATGATGACGGGATGAATAACGGACATCAATAAAAGGAAAAGAAAGGAAAGAAGTAAAGGAGACCAAGGAAACCGAAACCCAGGATGGCGGACCTCATAACGAATGTTTTCTTTTTTCCTCATAGGTGTGAGCATCGCCAAGATCTATTTGGAAAACGAATTACTCGGCCGTCTTAGTATATCTGGTGGCCGTGATGAATGGATGCCCGCGGGGAATCACTTGAACATGTACAGCGAAGCCTGTGTCTTGTGCATCTGGATGGGGTGTCAGCAACAAAGGAGAACACTCACGAGTCGTGAAGGCATCGAGATGTTGGTGAGTCTTCCATGACGGATAAAACCAGTTCAAAACGTCCAGAAGAGAATGAGGAAGGTCATCAAGCATCTGAGCTCCTTGATCAGTGTCGATCATCATGTAGAAGTCGGAAGCTGGTAGGTGTATCGACCAGCGTTGTAGCAGCGTATCGGTGACTACTTTTTTGAGGTCGGAGACAAAGTGACTGCGAGCATAGTCCGGGTAGATCACCTTGAACGTCTGGAACAGGCTATCATAGGTGGCCGTAGGAAGGTTGCCCGCTACCTTGGGGGTCAAGATGTTGTAGTAAGGGTTGCGGACGGCCAGTTGCTGCATCGGCTTCAGGTCCAATTGGAAAATAACGGGTCGGTGGGGTGTCGAAGGCGGAGTCCGATTGGGTGGATGCTGAAGTGACGAGGAGCCCATAGCGGAGGACGATGCCCGTGTCGGGGAGCGTGAGCGTCGTGTAGGTGAGATCCTCTCGTGGGACATAGCTCGCAGTTGGCAATATCGGTCCAGGTGGATGCGGAGAGACATAATAAATGGCTGGCGGGTTGTGTGATACGACGTGTCAGAATTCAATGGGCCAACAGCGCCCATGGTTCTGAAGATAAACAAGAAGAAAAATTCCCAAAAAGGAAAGTCAACTGGTCGGTGAATCTGTAATACTGTGCCGCAAACTACCTTTTTCTTTTGGTTCGCATATGTCATTGGTCAGCCAAGTTGGTCTTTGATCTTATTCCACATAGAGCGAACATCTTCTTCAGACTTGCCCATCTTGGTCGAGATCACCTTCCATGAAAATCGAGATTTCTCGTCAGCCTTCAGAGTGCGTAGTTTCTGTTTGTCTTCAGAGGTCCAGAGTGACAGTGGGCTCGAGGAGCGGGATCGGGATTGGTCACGTCGGCGACGACGCTTGGCAGGAGCCTTTGGAGCGGATTTGGCTTTCTGTTTGCGACTTGGCGGTGATGGTGTTCTAGTAGAAAGCTTCGAAGGTGCAGGTAAAACATCAGGAGGCGGAGCAGCAACATGTTGGTGTGGCTCAGGGAGGTGGGCTTCCACCAGTTCATCCATAAGTGTCTCTTCTTCCTCCAGATCCGGCGATGGGATGGGGGCATTGTCAATGAAGGCATTGGTCTGGTCCGAATAATGTGGTCGTAGCCCATCAGGTTGATTCCATACGTCTGTACTGGGAAGAGGAGTAGGTTCAATGTTGGGAATGAGTGTGGGTGGTAGTAGTGCCATTGCTCGATGTAGTAGAAGGTAAGCATGGTGAACATCATGAAGAAATTGGAGAAACACTGGTTCTTGGATCGGAATTGACGTCGTAGGAGACGAGGAAGCCATGACAATGCGTCGAATATGGGCCAACAAGTAAATGAAGCCGAGTTTGAGGGTAAGCCAGCTGGAAAAGCACTATTCCGTGATCAAATAAATTCTAATAAGGTCCAAAAGGTGAAACGTTCAGCAAGGTGTGAGTAATGAAACGTAAGCACCAGCGGCAAGACGGTTCAGGATTTTACCACAGTGAGGAAACGTGCAAATATTGACGAATCGGCTTGGCGGCAGCGAAAAGATCGGACTCGGGAAAACCTGCAGATCTGTACAAACGATGCAATGCGGCAAAACCTCGTGTTCGTTCATGTGCAGGGTGCGCGCATTTGGCGACCAGAAATAATCGTGAAACAAAGCCTGAAAGTTGGACGGCCAAAGGTGATGCGGAGAATGGCGCCATGACCTGGTTGAAGTCGCGTGGAGGGCTGTAGCGAAGGGCAAAAGGCTCGAACTCGATGCAAAAGCCCAAGAACTCCTGGTCCGGTTCCGTCTCCAAAATGATAGGATGGCCGTAGAATTCCGGGTGGAGGAAATTGGCGAAGCAGATTTCGTAGTCCCAGCCGGGGTCCGACAAGCACAGTCTGTTGTCCACATAGCGAAGGAGGCGAGCTGTAAGATCCATGTTGCTGAGGGTGGTGCGGTAGGTTCGGTACCAGATCTCTTCAGACAGTGCGACAACCATCATGCACAATGCTGGACTGAGTGGGGAGCCCATGGGGGATCCTCGGATTTGTTCAAAAACCGTAGTGCCAATGGAGAATTGAGTCATTTTCAAGGACATGAGGATGATTCGTTCAATGTCCCGAATGAAGATCTTCCTTGTCACATTGAGTGTACGGCATGTGCGGCCTTTGACTACGTCCCCTGTGTGGTTGCCCGGAGTTGCCTTCACGGAGATGATCTCGTCGGGGTCGGTGTTCATGAGGGTCGAAAGGAACTGCAAAGTCAGTCGCCAGCTCGCGATGAAGCGGTCGGTGTCAATGCTTGTGAAAAAGCCCGCAAGATCTTGGTTGTGTATGCGGGGAGTGGGGAGCGAGTCGAAGTCGGTGTCCTTGAGGAGCTTGATGAGATCAAATACATCACCCTTTGCCAGGTTGTGGGGAAACGCTTGGGGTAGAAGGTTGTAGATCAGCTTGGCAGTGCAGTTCAACATAGGTCGAAAAGGCGCCGTGAAGAAGCTGACAATGGGTCGTCCGGCCTTGAACTGCTTTTTCCGTTTGGGTAGAACATAGGCGTTCGGCAGGTCTCGTCCAGCACCAAGTGCCCATGGGTATGCTTTGCCAAAATGGCGGTTGATCTCGGCGATGGTCCGTTCGATGATGTCACTGGGGCTTTGTTCCAATTTGCGAAATACCAACGGGTCGGCGAAGGTGGTGGTGAGGCACTGGAAGTAGAGTACGGGGCAGTATATTCGTAGGGATGTAGCTCGCTTGTCCTCGTTGTGGAAGACGGCTTCTGGGAAAAGACGTTTGAAGCGGACGATGTCCTTGTGAGTGATGTGGTTGTTGAGTGTGTGGTAGTGGGATTGAATAGAACGATGCCAAAGCTCATCAATATGGTGCTTTTGTATGGAAGGAAGTGAGTTCCGGGTGGTCCACGTCCGCAGAGCCAGGCGAAGCGATGTCTGGATTTCTTTGGAAGGTGGGAAGATTTTGTTTTGGAGCGATCCAGTCGCAATGGATGTGTGTGGGCCATCATCGAAATGTAGGTTGTCGCCGTCGAGGACCAGGTGGTGATCAGGTTGGAGACCATGAAGGGCATGAGGTCGCAAGGCATCACATGCACAATGTGGGGTTTCGTCATCAGCCCATTTGGTGGCGGCTTCTTTGTGATTGCACAAGCTGTCCATCACCGAGGGGAACTTTGTGAAAACAATCGCCGTGGAAGGGTTCTGCAATGTGGTGTTGTAATGTCGAGTTTGATGAACGTGGGAAGTGAGCAGCCGTCGAAGATCCCGAGTCCAATTGGGGCATAGTAGCCAAGGGGCACGAAGAGGGACCGGTTTTCTGACTCGTTTGGCTTTCCAGAAGGTCAACGCTCGGTCAATGGCATTGACGGCATACGACCTTTGGGGTTCTCCAAGGTTGTTGGCAAGACGTCGAATAAAGTAGCAGCCTTGAACTCCAATTTCGTTGGATCGTAATTTCTTCTCCATGTGGAAGCGTCGAACGGAGTTACTGCCCAAATCCTGGATAATCTCCCAAAGTTGTACTCGTCGATGGAAGAGAGGACTATGAAGAGCGTGTCGAACATGATGGGGTGTAGATCGCCACCGAAGTTTCCGCCACAGGGAGAATGCTCCAAATTGTCGAGAGGCAGAAAATTTGGTACGTGCAATGAGTCCCTTTCGGCAGTTGAAAAACTGGTAAATGAACGGAGTGTTCAATCGAGGTTGCCACAGTTGAATTAAGGCCTGTTCCAAGGCCCAAAAGTTGGATTTATTGGTGTAGATCGGGAAAACAGACCACATCCAGAAATTGTCAAATCTACACCAAAACCGTAAGGCAACTTCGGCCAGCACGAATTTATGTTGTTGCACTTGCAGAAATTTCCGATAGCGAGAGTGTTCGCGGTCCAAAACAAATGAAGACGTGGATCCAATGTAAAACTTAGGTTGAAAATTCGCAATGTGGCAGAAACGAATATACACCGCCTGAGGATGCTTGAAACATTGGAGGGCGACAGACAAGTCATCCCAGGATCTGCAAAAGAAAATACTCTGCATCGGAGTGCCTTTCAGCAAGGCTTGGAGTTTCGGATTGGCCCGTGGATGTAATAACACATATTGGCCCATCAATACTGTTTGAAGCATCCGAAAAGCAAAAAAGACATCAACAGAAGGGGACAACGTGAAAGGAGTCAATAGTGCGAGAACAAGAATACAGGAATGAGCCACGGCCAAAGTTCGCATAATGTTGGCTGCTTTTGAGCCAGGTGCTTTCAAATAGGCTGCTAGTCAGGATTGCATCAATAACGCCACCGTCATGACCTTGAGGACTACTTCATCCGTGGAGGCCCCCTTGTGCTTGCAAGGGTCGATACCCATAGCCACGCTTGCGCGTTGGATAGTTTTCGAAGCATCATCGGGTTGGTTTTGCCACCATTCATTGACCTTTTCCAAGTTCTTCTCCAGGATGTCCTGTTTGGGCTGTGGTAGCTTCAAGGCTTTCAACCACTTGGTGTATTGAGTGTCCGACAATGATGTGGGTTGGTTGTCGACGAGCCAAGTGTTCACGGAGCCCGGAGAGATAAGCAGAGTTGAGGGGTCAAAGGTCGTAGAAGCGGCAGGTTGTCCTTGAAGTGCACGTCCAATCGGTGTCGTGGCCGGAGTGGAGCCCGGAGGTGCCGTAGCTGGTGAGGTAGTAGCTGCCGATTTGACCTTGGCCAGTTCTGCCTCCAGTTCAAGAATGCGTTGTTGGCTGGCCACGTCAGCAGAAGGTTGAGTCGGAAGCCAAGATTGGAGAAGCTGAGCAACATCTTTGGCCATGTTTTGGGTAGCCTCCTTTTGGTTGAGACATTGGCCTGCTGAACGAGCTCGGAATGCAGCAAGTTTGTCCAAGTCTACATTGCGGGTGCGTAGTTGGGATACCAATTCGGCCACAAATACTGTAGTGCCTATGTTGTCAAAAGGAAGGACGAAGGTTTCCCTTCCGTATGCAACTCGACGAAGCCAAGTATTGTGTAAGCCCTGGTACAAGAACTTCCAGAGTGGGACTTGTAAAGGATCCATCCCTTCAATGTCCTTGTAGCTTGAAAATCTGCTCTGTCGGATTCTGGAAGGGAAGTCCAAACCATTGATTTTGTTGGAGTCGTGGAAGTCGACATCCGGTTTCCAGTTCTCCACTGGCGGGATTTCAATTGGTCTGCATGTATATCCTTCGTTGACAGAGGAACTTGCTCCTGGGGATGACATAGGTCTCGGTGATCTCGGTGTAAAAGGGTGACGTTGAGGTGCAAGGTTGGCGTGGTTGGGAGGTGTCTGTGAGCTCGGAGGCGGCATGGGCGGGAAAGGTGCCGTAGGTGAAGTCCATGGTGGGCGTGTTGGGAACGATGGAGACGTAGGCGGCGGAGGCGTTATTCCGGAAGGGTTCCAAAAGGGTCGATTGGTCGTCATGGCATAGTGCATCGGGCCACGAAACGCCGGTACTGCTTGGTGCCATCCATGTTGATGACGAGGTGGTGTGCGCGAGCGATCCGGCTGAGAAGGAGGAATTCCATTCATATCCGCGCTGTATTGAGAGATCAGGTCCTGGGACGCCATGATGTAGCGAGGGTCACGAGATGATAGATCAAAATGCGCTCGAACTGCCGAAGGAAAGCTGCGGAAAATGTCGAGGTGAGACAAGGGTATTGTGAAATTGAAAAGGTGTGAGACATAATACGTGGTCCCAGTGTGTGAAACGTGAAGTGAAAACGAATCGGCGAAAGGATCAACAATATGAGCATGCAGCGATTCACAAACCTTTTGAGGAAGAAGTGGCGGCAATACCGAATGTCGGGAGAAGCATTGTTACTCCAAAATGATCGGGCGGGGCCACTAGGCTCACTGTATCGCTGACGTAGAATAGTCGATACTAGTTCCGGTGCTTCTCAAGGGCAAAGAGTTCACCAACGAGATCGAGAGTAGTGGGTCGAATGTCGAGAACGAGGTCGGCCTTCATGATGCTGGTCACGAGAGTGGTCTTCCTGGTATGAGGATCGGCGATCTCGGTGGTTGTAGGTTGAATTGTCCCAAGAGGCATTGTCGTGCCAAGATCGGCGAGCATAGTCCCGAGAGCCAGAGGTCGCGGTTTCGCGGTGGCTCGGTGTGTCGCGAGAGTCATCCGGGGCCGGCTCCGAAGGTTCAGGGGCATCGGCAGAAGGGTCAGGTCGTACTGGACGTGCAGAATCATCAGGAGGTTCCAAAGGTGCATTGGTCTCTGCAGTCTGGTGTGTGATCAAGCCCGGGAAAACCGTGTGAGTGGAGGCAACGTAGCATATAGATGCGGCGCTTGAGTTCATAGCCGTTGCATTGTCTTTGCCCTTGGCGATGCCCGCAAGGTTGCACAAGCGTTGGATTTGGTCATTTCCTCCAGCTAGGGCGCGGATGCATTTGGGTGAGCGGCATATGGCCATTAGGCCTGAGGGGTTTTGTCCTTTGCCTATTTTGTAGAGCTGAGAGGTACAGATCTTGACAGCATAGCCGGGTAGGTGGTCGATGTCTGCGATCTCTGAGGACATTCCGAAGAACCCGTAACATGGGTATTGAGTCGGCATGCCGGCTTCGTTTTTGGTCCAAGTTGCCGGGCGAATGCAGTCTTCCGCAAGAATTTTGGCAACTGATTCCCAACTTGTTTTGTGGTAGATCAGGTAGGTGCCCATGTGTTCGCCACGGTAGATTGGTTTCTTCTTCAATCCTGTGGGAACCGTGATGGTCAGCAAGTTCTCTGGCTCGATGTAGAAGGCTTGTGTTTGCCTTGCGAGTTCGATGTCCAGTAAGTCGGATTGTGCAAAGGCCCTGGCAATATTCCTGACGGTGGCTTGGCTTGCTTTGATGTAAATACGATGGTTGTTGACGGTGCGGTATGGTTGAGCCAACCTTTCGAACATCGCGTCCACAAATTGGTTGAAGAGCTGCGAGATAGCCGGGGTCAATGATCGGCGTAGAGGAACAACATGATCGGGGTCAAGTTCAGTCAGGCAACGGACCCTATGGGGGTCATTGGCCGCCGCCACCATTTCATCGAGGTCGATGTCATTCGTGTCAAACTTGGTGAGCGAAATTGTATCTGTAAATTCAGAATTTTCACTGTCGCCGTCCGGAACTCGGAAGGACACCGCGCCGAGTGGTGCTGGAGTGTGGGTTGGTGGGTTGGTTGGTGGTTCCGTTGGTGGTGGACCGGCAGGAGAATTGGGTCGAGGATTGTGGTGATGGTCGTTGTCGGTGTAGTGACTGTCGTTCCATGTACCCCAGGTGTCATCAGCATCGGGAGTGGGGATGTAGTTCGGATTCGATGGGTTCGCAGCTGGTCGAAGTATGACTTCACGGCCTCTGGATCTGTGACGTGGTGTCGCGGAACGTGGACGTGGGCGAGATCGATGACGTCGAGGGACCACGGGAGAGCGGCGTCGTGGTGGGGAGCGTCGTCTGTATGGAGATGGAGTTCTGCGGCCCTTGTCGGGTTTTGTGGATGATCGATGACGAGGGAGAGGAGAACGAGGTCGCTCTGCTCGTGGAGGAGAATGGCGATGGCGATGAGAATGTACCGAAGGTCGATGGGAACGTGGTCGTGGAGTCCTGGATCGTGGCCTGCGTGTTGGGGATGATGGAACTGGTAGTGGGTGAGGAGGAGCAATGGCTGGGACTTGAACAATGCGAAGGTCTGGAACGTCAGGTTCGGTAGGTCTGGCTTTCGGTGCGGGTGGAGGTGTGGCTGTCATTGGTGGCACGGGCGTAGGTGGTGGTATGTGTGGAATAGGGTTCGGTGGAGGTCCATCTTGTTGGAGAAGTAGCTGACGTTGTTCTTGGGCCCGTTGAGTATCCATGATCACCTGTTGCTGAGCTTGAATAAGTCGAACCGATTCCGCAAGTTGTTGTGTAGTGGAACCCAATGCAACCAGTTCGGGTGGCACGGATGACGTCGGTGCTGCCTTGGGTGCTGGTGGTGTAGTCGAAGAAGGGGCTTTTGAAGCTGGCCTGCGCGGTCGATCCATTCTTTTGTCAGAGCGAGGTCTGGGAGCTGCCTTAACTGCAGGAGGCCGTGGAGGATGTTCATCTGGAGAAACCATCAATGCGTTCGTTTGTAATGGAGGTTGAATGTGATGGGGTGGGTAAGGGGAACTTGGCAAAGGTGTCGGTGGCATAGTCGATGTAGGTGGTGGAGTCGACGTAGAAGATGAAGTCGGAGGAGAAGGCCAGGCAGGTAGAGCGGTGGGTGCCGAAGGAGAAGGGAAAGTCGAAGGAGCGGTGTGCGCCATCGTGGGTTCGGAGGCCAAAGGTGCAGGCATGGTGGGTACGAGCTGTGGGCCTGGTACTGCATGAGGAGCCGGAGACAATGAGGTAAACGGCAACGATGTTGGGGATGGTGTAGACGGCATGATCGAAGCTGAAGAAGACCATGTAGGATGCAAGGCTGAAGGATGTCCAAATAGATGTACGTTCTGTGATGATTGCGGCCACGTCGAAGGTGCGTTCGTAGGCTGCGGTGGAACAGGCCATGACGTTGGCGGAGGGTTCCACGGATGCATCGCTTCAGTGGATCAAAACAAAGGTGAACAATTGTAAAAGGTTTCACATACAGGATTCAGTCCCTAACTGCCTACAAAGTCGTGCGATTATTCCCTGCACCGGGACCGTGGTCAAGTCGTGCCGCAATGGCATAAGACAGCTTCCAAATTCCATCGAATTAGATGCACAAAATGTTTCACCTCACCAGACAACCATCAAAAGAAAGGAAAACCAAACCTGCAAGTCGTGTGCCTGCCTGTGTCCAGTGTTGAGACATGGTGCAATGTCGCTGTAAAAGAGCTGCAAAAAGGAGGTTTCCGACGTTTAGCACGGCTTCTCGCTGTAAAGAATGCAAATCACAAAGGATCTCAAGGGACAGCCGGAAGCGCGGGACATCACAAACGGTGCAAAACAGAAAGGCCGACTGTTGCGATTTACTTAGATGAATTACCAATTTAAAATGTGTGAATTCAGAATTCAAGACTGTCAACACTCACCCTGAAAAGGGTTGCCTCAATTGGCTCCATGGCACCATGTCGGAGCCACCATGGAAATCACACTAGACATGAATGGATCATTATATGATCCGGCAGGAACTGAATCCTGAAACATGCAAACCAGCCTAGGTTATTTGATGAATAAAAGAGCCACATGAGGTACTTCTCGAAAACGATGTAGGGCATCCGAAATTGTCAAACGTAGTCATAACCAGATTTCATAGAGTTTTTTGACCAGCATGTTGAAATCCAAAACGATGTTTCGGCGATTGTTTCCCAAAATAACCCATAGTTCGTCGGCGACAGGATCTCGGCGAAAATAAGTCAAAAAACATAATACTGTCGGCGATATGGTTTCGGCGAAAATCTGAGAAAGGTTCTGATGCATGTAAATTTCAAAATTGATTCCAGATTGCGACAACAGTGCAGCAAATTGTATAACATTGTGGTTGGGGTTCTAAGCTTGGCCCCTTGCTATTTCGGAAAATTCGAGCTGCAGGTACGCATGGCTGATCAGGCCATGTATCACCAGGGAAGCCAGAGTGTCTTCGTTGGTGGTAGACTCTGGACCCTGCTACCACCCCCTGCAAATTTGTGAAAACCAATCAGAAGTTTTACATCTGTTCAGATGGTACACACACACACATACACACAAACAGACTGATACGCTGAGCTACATGTGAACGCCTGATGCGAATGTGTGGTTAGCATTGGTTAGTCACAGTTAGCTGCGAGCTTTAGCACCGCCCCGGAGCCTTCGCTGCAGCCAAATCCACATTGTTGAAGCCGGTGCCGGCCTTCATCCAGGGAGATGGTGCCGAGGGAACAGGGTTGTTATGACAGTGTTGTCCAACAAGTCAGTTTCGAAGTATTTCGAAGTCGTATTCCAAACCGTTAAACCATGTTAAACCGTTAAATCTACTAACAAATCCACTTTGCTTGATGGAACATTATGGACGAATGAAAGGACTACTATTACCCGGGAGCATCGTTTATCCTCAATAAATGTAAGACCTGCAGAAAAGATCAGAAAAGCCATGGCTCGAAACTTACTTGATGAGGTGAAACAAATTCATGCCTAATCTAAGTGGCCAAAAAGAAAGTCCGTTCATTTCATTCAGTCGTAGCGTATTGCATTCTATTCCATCATGACGTCACGACACGGGACATGGCATGTCGTGGCATACCGTTATTATTGTTCGCTCTTCTTTTTCTGTAGTACATCAGCACATCCAGTGATGTCACGTTCGTGTTTTCAGCATGGACAACTTTGCGATTTGCGATCGATATTGCGGACATGCTCTTTCAATCGCAGCATCATCAGGCAGTGAAATTAACCCAATCCGCGCCACCGTGCCTCCTGGATTAGACGAACTGAAGGAGGAAACTTTGCAATGATGTGGCCCGGGACTGGAATCTCCTGGCATTGAGATATCTGGTTAAACGATGTTAAACGGTTAAGTGGTGCAAGATGGATGGCATACTGCTTGGAATATAGAGCAAGAAGTGCCAGCGCATGCTTTGCCGCAGAGGTAATTACTGAGTCTGGACACGGCCATCAAAGACCATTCATATCATGTCCTTGGAGATGACGATATCCTGACCTTGCCTCGGAAAAGGAAAGTCAAACAAACCAAGTATCGGGTGTCATGGATCCGTTTTTTTTCAAGCAAATCTTCCGAGAATGCACTTCATATTGCTTCACAGTCATTGCAGTGAGGCAAACAAATGACACACACCAAAAAAAAAGAATAACTTCAAACATCTTCAAACAAATGAAACCATCAACACTGCATCCTGAGTACCGGCGATATCCGTGTTTGACACCAATCTGTCAAGCACAAACTCTTGCTTTCTAAGCGGCACTCTCTCGATAATCTCTTCTGGTGTTGCATCAGACTCATAACGAGTCACGTCCTCAGTTTTCACTTCCTCCTTCGAATGATTTCGATGGCAAAATCGGCTTCAAAAGAAAAGAAATCAAGAGGTGGGACACAATTTGATGCTGATCTCTCTCATATATGCAATCCAAATTCTTCAACAACATGTTCCAAACATCAGATCTCACAGAGACTATTTCAAGATGTTTCAAGCACTGCTTTTCATCATTTTTGTTCACAGTGTCTGCAATGGCTGAGAGCTTCGAAAGATCCAGCTTGTGATCAAAGTCCAGTCTCTCTGCATTGATCAGCACCACCTACCGAGAAACAAGAAGAAAATATCAGAAACAGCTTGCACAGCCGGAAAGTTCAGCGTTGCTGTGAGCACTTCCAACCTCCAGCCCTTGCGACAGGCTCCGACTGGCTCCGACCCCCAGAAATTTCCGCACCTTGGCCTTTTTGTCTGCAGAATAGCCTGATTGCAAGGTGCAATTGGGTATGGAACTCTCCCCCATGGGGCAGTGCAAGGCCCAAACATTGCGCTCTGAACTTCTTGCTCAAGCCTCCAGACATAGTCCCCTCTCCAAATCAGAGTCTCCTGTCTGGTCATGGTAAAATCACGAGAAAAAAAAACATGTCACCCGCTTTCACATCTTTCACTGAAATTTCTCGAAACTTCTCAATTGCTAGAATCGGCGCATAACCTTGTCTTCCTCAAGAATGTCTGTGAAGGTGGCAGCCCATACTGCGGCTTTGTCTTTCAACCCTAGTCTAATACAATCTTGAGTGTCGAAGCTTCTTTGCCAGAAAAAGAAATCACCTGCATACCTACCCAAACAACTTTGTCCCTGTTTCTGCGCCCTGCTCTGAGGAATCCGGCGAAGCTCAAGGGGCAAGGATTCAATTTGTCTATGTCAAGGGAATCCAATCTCTGATTGTGGCTGTCTAGTTGAATCAAATTTCATGTGTCGAGTCTGACAAAATGACATTCAAAAAGTATATTCGGCTATTGCAAGCTTCCTGCAAATCAATTTGAAAGGAAAGGGTGCAACTTCTCAATGACATGTGTCTTCCAGTACATTCTTGATCTAGCTTGATCCGTGGTAAGAATGTACAGTAGCTTCAACATCAACCAGCCTATTATCAAGATTATAAAAGCTTGGAAATTTCATGAAACTTCATGTCTTTTATGATCTTTTGCATGTGCCATTGACAATTTCAGCTTCATCTGAGCTAGTGGCAGCGGCATGGCCATGATGCCATGAGTACAAAAGGATACAAAAGGCCAGTAGGGAAACTGTTTGTAAAAAAATGCATGTTGGATCCAAAGTTTATCAAAGATCATCAAAGTACTCTACTTTTGGCGTCCAGTGAATGCCCAATGAAATGCTATCAAGTTTCCTCAACTTTAGAATCTTTAGAAGTCCAGCAATCAGACAGGTGTGCGGTGTGCGCAGGAAAAACATCTCGAAACTTGATATGGCTCTTCAGCTTCCAAGATGACCCATTCACTCCCACCCCTCCCCAAGCAGTGCAACTTTGCCTCTTCCTTCTCGTTGATGGCCACCTGGTGCTTTTCAAGCTATGACATATGGGTGGAACATTGAAAATTGCGGCAAGCCAAGGGATTCCAAAAAAGACACACAACTCCGACTGCTGTGTTGATATGAAATGCACTATAGATGGTTTGCACCGAAGATGGAGTTTGTTCTTTCTTACTCAGATTACTAGATTACTCACCACTGGTAGTCCCACTCTTGTTTCAATCAGGTGTCCCAATCACTGGCCACATGCCAGCACTCAGCAGCTTTTTGGGACTTGCGGACTTCAGCTGGGCATTTGTAGCGTCAAAATAACTGCTGCCACTGCGGCCACTACAAAAGCACTCCTTATGAAGATGCCTTTCAATGGGTAAGCGGGTTTACACCCAAAAGTCCCGTCGGAAATTTGGAATTTTTGGAATATGAGAATCTTATACAATCTTTACTTTGGGCTGTATTCTTGAACTCCTAGGTTCAAGAGGTACGGGCAGTGGATGCGTTGGATCTGGCAACTTGGGGTCAACCCAAGCACCGAGGCAACACAACGACTCAATGTCCAATGTTGTGAAGTCCACAACATATACAACATTGCAACTCGTCTTGGCTTGTGCTAGGGAAAGGAAAACCACGTAGCCACTTTGCCACTCAAACTCCCCATGAAGAAGGGACGGAATACGTTTGACCAATCTGTCTGAATTCAGTCCTGTACAAATCACCTTTGGGATAGGAGCCTCCAACTCATGCTAGTGCACGTTGGAACCACGTTGGATTGGACTTTGGCTCCTATTCACCAGGCTAACAATGCTAACAGTACTAGAGCTTAGCAGAGCTACACAAACAGCATCAGCGAAGCAGCTCACAGCCCATATCTTAAAGTTAGGTCCAGTCACACCAACGAAGGCTCGGTCGAGCCTAAGGCCTAGGAAAACTGAACCCCACCTGAGAAAATTTGCTCACAGTGCCTCTGTCAATACCCTCACATCGTTCACATCGTTCACATCGACTCAAGCAGGCCACTAGAATTCACTAGAAGTGCCAGCCAAGCCCGTTTTGAAACAGGACCATTCTAGGGTATCCTAAGACTCAGGCATCCCTAGGCTGCTCAGGCATCTGACTCTTTACATAGAATCTTTACTTTGGGCTGTATTCTTGAACTCCTAGGTTCAAGAGGTACGTCCCCCGTGGCAGTGGATGCGTTGGATCTGGCAACTTGGGGTCAACCCAAGCACCGAGGCAACA
Source organism: Cladocopium goreaui (assembly GCA_947184155.2). NCBI lineage: Eukaryota > Dinophyceae > Suessiales > Symbiodiniaceae > Cladocopium > Cladocopium goreaui. The sequence continues at coordinate 310,964 of CAMXCT020002002.1, forward strand.
CAACGACTCAATGTCCAATGTTGCGAAGTCCACAACATATACAACATTGCAACTCGTCTTGGCTTGTGCTAGGGAAAGGAAAACCACGTAGCCACTTTGCCACTCAAACTCCCCATGAAGAAGGGACGGAATACGTTTGACCAATCTGTCTGAACTCAGTCCTGTACAAATCACCTTTGGGATAGGAGCCTCCAACTCATGCTAGTGCACGTTGGAACCACGTTGGATTGGACTTTGGCTCCTATTCACCAGGCTAACAATGCTAACAGTACTAGAGCTTAGCAGAGCTACACAAACGGCATCAGCGAAGCAGCTCACAGCCCATATCTTAAAGTTAGGTCCAGTCACACCAACAAAGGCTCGGTCGAGCCTAAGGCCTAGGAAAACTGAACCCCACCTGAGCAAATTTGCTCACAGTGCCTCTGTCAATACCCTCACATCGTTCACATCGTTCACATCTACTCAAGCAGGCCACTAGAATTCACTAGAAGTGCCAGCCAAGCCCGTTTTGAAACAGGACCATTCTAGGGTATCCTAAGACTCAGGCATCCCTAGGCTGCTCAGGCATCTGACTCTTTACATCTTCCACTCGCACAGCCACCCGTTGCACTTGGCGCTGAATTGGTTGGATTTCATCTGCAGACATGATGGTCCTGGCAAATGCATATGTGGAGGAAAATCGGTACGTCGGGTAAGCCACTAGCAGTGGCAAAAAACTTTCGAAATGGCCAAATCCATGCCTACAGAAAGATCATGCCGAATCATGCCAGTCAAAAGTGACCGTTGATGGCAAATGTGCTAACATTGACCTTTTCATGCCCGCCCAAAGGCTCCTTGTGCGCAGTCGGGCCAGCAGGTGCCCACTGGGGGGCTCAAGGTTCAACGCACGGAGGCTTACGGATTTCGATGGCATGTCTGGCATGTTTGCAACGAAGTGCAAGTGGATCTTTGTCTTGAGCCAAGAGGTCTTTGCAAGCGGCAGGATCGGACAATTTTTGCTCCCTCGAGACTGCGGAGCCTTGAGACTATCAGTATCATCCGGTCATGCACATGTTTCATGACAATCTGTCATGCATTTGAAATGCATTGATTGCTGCATGTCACACACCGGTCTGTCATGGTCTGGCTAGCTTGTCGCAATCACAAGCAGCCGAGAACGTAGACCATCCCTGCTCAAGCCTGGTGAACAACATCGCAAAGGATTCCGATGAGCATGTTGAGCACCTGCAAAGTCATCAAGGCAGTGCCTTTCCGCAATGACGAAAGAACTCTGCAACTCTGAAATATTGCCTTCCCAGCCAAATTGTGCCAAATTCCTGTCTCTTGTGGGTGTCTTTCAGGATACAATTTCCTGTTTCGCCGCGTATTTGCATGATTCTACTTCTGCAGTTCTGGTTGTAGGTACTTTTCCCTGGCTTCGAATCAACGTGTGTCACTTGTAGAGTCTTTTGGATTCCAGTCCTTCTGTCTTTCCAGTATCAAAAGGGAATTAGAAATACATTATGCAAATTCGTGTAATTATATATTATATATCCTGTTAGATCTTGTTGTCTTGTGACGGACAGCCTCTCAGTTGAAACTATTTCTATCTCTCTACTTTGTTGGGTAGTTTGTTGTGCATGCGAGAGCCAGCGGCCACCCAGGCCAAGGCTCACCATCATGTGGCTAAGGAAGATAAAGACCAGGAATAGCCCTGCCAACCAGCCGGATGTAGCTCTAACCTTCGTCAGAGGCGATTTTTTCGATACTGCCACAAAGACCAGGATGTGAGGAAAAGAATCACAATTGTGATGCATTTCTTGGGAAGGAATGCTAGTCATGACATGAAAGGTGAATAGCCACAGTAGGCAAATTATATAGTTTGAAAGCTTGGAGGGTTTTCACATGCCCATATCTGTGGTGGTTAGCTTTTGACTGAAATTCACCCATAAGCTACGAATGGTGCCAGTTCTCAAGGGAATTGCTGTTCATTAGGCAATGGCATCCCATGGCCATTTGCCATGGATTTTGCCACGATCCTGGTGGCCCAGACCTCGTTCAGCGCAACCTTAGACAGCGGATGTAATCCCCACGAAACAGTGAAAGAAAAGTAGGACTGGACGGACTGGACACAACTCGTTACTACTCTTGACAACTAGTGGTCCCAGGATCTAGCATTCTTTCCTCGTGCTACCTATAGTGTAATAGTGTTCAAACCTCGAGCTACGTAACAGTCATGGTATTGTGTTGAATCACATCTGAGCCCCACAAAATCCTAATAAACATCATTGAATTCCCGTCAAAAATTGTGTCCTGAAATCGCCGACAGATTTTGAACCTGGGCCGCCAACTGAAGGACTGTCCAGAAATGTGCCCGTTAGGAGTAAAATCCACATCGTTTCAGGCCTTGGCGCCAACATGCGCAGCTTAGGGCTGTTCCTTGATCTTGGGTCAATCGGGTGTGAGGTGGGCAGTCCAAGAAATCCAGCAAGCCGTCCATCCACGTTTCCCTCATGCCTTGAACCCATCGCCCCCAGAGCATTTTTTTCCACACCACCTTCTTCACAAGCTTCACCGATCGCTCCCGCTGCTTTTGAAATTCGGCCCGTCGTGGATGCTCCATGACCAACCTCAAGTGAGGTGGCATGAGATCTTTTGAGTGGTAAATGTTCCTGCAAGATCTGGTGTCATTTTCGAGACGGCATTTTGCAGAGTTTCTACCATTATGAGATCGCCCCGACTGGTTATCACACTCTAGAATGACCAGCCTCATTTGTGATGCAATTTCACACGAACCGTGGAGTGAACAGTTTGGCGGTGACAGTTGGAAGCCCCACGCAAATTGCAACACATTGCAACCATAGCTTGACCAGGGTAGGCAATGACTTCCAGGGACTCAAGGGGCATGCTGCTCTGTGAACCACGGGTTACTGTCAATTCAAAGCTATTTGAGAATGATTTGAGATGACACAAAGCAGCTCATGTACCATCTAAACTCCGCTTCCCCCTCCAATCATCTCGATGGGTATAAAATATTATATAATTTCCGCTCTCGCTCTCTCTCTCTCTCTAGCAGCAAATGCTTCTGAAGCTGTTACTGCATCTGAGGGGCTTCCAAAGCTTAGGCAAGATCTCGCCAGCAGCACCCTGGGAAAACGTGCGTCACAGAGACTTTTCACAAACTAGCTTTGTTGCTCTTGACAACAGGCTGTTGCAGGACTCTGATTGAAGACTTGGGTACAGTAGTCTCAACTTTGCAGAGCTTTACTTTCAAAACTTTATGTTACAGCAGGTTCTGGAGTTCAACTTCTCCTGCTTCGCTTCCTTTGGCCCCCGACTCTCAGCACAATGTCGGCATGCTTGGAAAGTCTCGTCGATCCAATGTTGACCTGTTGCAGCTTCGAAAAGTCACCAACGCTAGCATAGCAACCCAGAATTTAAACCATTGAACCAGAACCACTCCACGGAAAGCATATCCCGCCTCGATGATCTTGGCATCGTTTTCACCTTAAGATGTGTAAATCAGGAGTCTTCCACCATCTCTTGCATCTCTCCAATCTTGCTCTGACCCCCGACTCAAGCAGAAGAAAGGGCACCGTGTCAAAGTTTTGGACGTTGTTTTGCAGTCTTTGGCATGCTGGTGGATGTGAAGCAAAATGTTTTGTTTCAAACTCTTTTCACTCCAGTGAGAAATGTCCATTTCAATTCATCCTCAAAATAGCACGATTGAAGCCTGGGTTAATTTCACAATGTGATTGTAACTTGGAGGGTTCGATTCCATCCCTTGCCAAACAACTCCTGTCATCAAAAGAGTCAGTAATGTTTTGCGGTAAATCGAACATGTCTTGTCAGGTTCACCTGACTCACTAGGGGGAGATATTCGTACATATTTGTTGGTTTGGGATCCAGTCACAGTGGTAGCGCGTTCCCACGTCCCACTGACGAACACCTATGAAAAGCGAGCTGCGTTTGGCGATGATCGGTAGCTTCGCAGCTGGGTCAACCTCACCACGGGTTCCCACCATCATCACCTGAGCTGCAGGTGGCTTGACGTCCACTTGTCACTAGATGATACTAAAGTATATACTAAATATCCAATTGTTTCTCCCTACATCCAATCATAGTAGTTTCATGGGGTTGCTTCATGTTCTCTAGCTTGCTTCAAAAGGATCTATGGGAGTGCACAATCGGAGAGTCGGTCTGATTGCACGAAGAATGCACTTAGATAAAGACCTCTGTCCGAGTTAACACCCTAGCAAAGGTCTTGATCCTTGATGCTTGAACAACAAACTGAAACTGGACAATTCACAAAATCCCATCAGCCATGGCTCCCCGAGGACCCAGTATCCTCATAAGTCCGGAATTCTGCCCAGAAAATCTTTAAACGCATAATATCTCAGCCATTCGCCCACCAAACATCCGGCAAAGCTGCCACTTTCGAGTTGAGACTTTGCATAATGGCTCTCTTCAAGATCCGCTTGTCAAGCGACTGTGGGCCGGTTGCAGGACTCGGATACAAGGCAAAAGCAGGAACAAGAACATTACATGTGTAATAAATTGTAATAATAAAAGAATATGTATGTGTATGTGTATATATATATTATTACAAATATATATATATACATATACTATATACATACAAACATATCGTATATTGTTGTATTCAAGGGAGAATCTGCAGCGGTGTTTATAAGAGTCCTGTGCAAGTCCATCGTTCTGCTTGCAGGGCATGCAAACAAACCTTTGGGTTTGATATGAATTGATGATGCCCCACGGCCCCACGATGCCTCACCAAAGTAGACCTTGGAACACCAAAGAGCGCTGCCATCTTTGCTTGTTTATCTGAGAAACATTGAGAAACTGTGTATTCAATAAATTCAATACGTCTCAGGAGGTTGCACTCCCAAATCACAACAGGTTTCTTTTGCACCATGCTGCTGATCTTCGAACCATTATCTTTCTCCATTCAATCATTGTTCATCCCGATTTGCAAATATTAAGAGTGCCTCCAAAACGCCCTACAAAGCCTCCCATGCTCCCATCATCGCAACAACTGGCTTGCTAACTGGCAACACCACAAGCATTCAGCCGCAACCCAAGCTACATGCAATATCATGCAATTAGTATCAATTATATATATATAGTCATGTACAACGAGATCATTTCGGTCAAGCTACTCCATCTGGCTTCAAGATGCCAATTTTGCAGCTGGGACAAATGGGCACTCGCCCAGAAGGAGGTCCATCAGCTATCTCCTAACGATGCCAACGATGCCAACGATGCCAACGATGCCAACGATGCCATCATTGACTTCTGAATGCTTCTGCTATGAGGTTCCGAGGACTATCTTTCTGGGCTACAAAATATGATTTATGTTCTTTTGTAAGGTCCTGAACCCTGAATTACAGACTTAGAGATGTTTTTGGAAGAGAGACCCAGCTCTGTATCCGAGCAACAAACGATGAGGAGACACCAATGGTAAAGAGTGAGAATGCTCTGGTTGGTGCTCTGGTACGTGGTTCCACCCTCCCACAAAGATCAGGATGAACACTGCTGGCCTCCTCAGTTAGAGGCTTGGGCGTCTTAGCAGCATTCCTGAAGGCCATGACTCTGAAATGACCTACCAGTACTCCAATGAGCGTCGGGTTTTCTACTTATCTATTTCTGGATAATCACTATAGATATTTACCATCTATAAGACTGGCTTAAACCTAAGTCACACATGTTGTCAATACATGTCAATATTCTGACTTGCTGTATATCTACAATAAAATTCAATAAACATTGACCATTGGCAACGAGATCGCCTGCGCTTCTGGTTTGGCCCAGCGCTGGAGCTAGTCGAATCGCTGCTACCTGGGGATTTCTGATGGTTTCTGATGGTCCAAACATGGGGAGATAGTTTGGCCATTGGGCCATTGGGCCATTGGATGCCGTTGGAATGACCCAACTTTGCCAAAAAAGCCTGAGCCCGTCGCTGGTCGATTCGCTAGATGAGTCGTCAGACTTGTCGGCTTTCTCATCCTTCTTCCCCTACAAAGAATGGCCAAAAAAAGGTCCCACTGCGAACATATCCAGCTGGTCCAATTTAAGCAACACATCAGTTTGGTCAAACATGGTCGAATCAGATTAGATTTGAACATATGAGGTCTCCATGCTAGATAAGTTGAAAACGTTTTCCCTAAGTTAAGTAACGGTCAAGAAAACTAGCGATTGCAAGGCAGGTTCTCTGAATCCAGGTGAAGCAAATGCAATGCCAACTTCACGGATTCAGTGCACATGGCGACACGGAACATGCCTGGATCAATGTTTGCAGCTGCGCTCGGACTGCTTTCCTCATGTGTTGCGCTTGACCTATCTTCACTTAGCAGTTGCGTTTGTGCAAGTGGGCCACAGTTGTCAAGGACATTGAACTTCATTCATTGCAGCCATGTCACTGAAGGTCAGAGTCTTGATCACCCTGACAGGCGTTTGAGCCGTCTCGAGACCAGACTTGATTGTGAAATTCCGGTGCAAACCAACAATATGGCTATGGGTCAAAACGCATGGAATCCCCTGGTCAACACCGAAATAGCTGGTGAATGGATGTTCATTCCTCCAAAATATGGTATAAAGGTTTTGGACAGAAACCATATCAATGGTCTAACTTTGATCAGCCTGAGTACAGGATCACACGGTATCAAAACATCTTACAGCAAGCAGCTCTCCCTTCTGCACTTTGGGTCTAACCGTATCATTCTGGGCAGCACGAGATATTGCAAACCTCATGCCAAATTGGATAAATTGGCAACGTCCCAAATTCATGGACTTTATTGCTTGGACGCTTGGACGCCCATACAGCAACATGCGCACGTCGCGCCTCCGGCCATCGAATGCCCCAACCCTTGGCTTCAGGTGACCAAAACTCGTCGACCTGGCATTGTCAGCATCGAATGCATAAAGTCAGGTCTTGCAAGTGGCATCACCTCACCCACAAAGAGCTGCTCCATCTCCATGCGCTTTCCACATTCCCTGGCAACAGCCCAACTGGCCATGTTTGGCCCAACATAAAGTAGGGTGATCTATCACCAAAGGAACTGCTGATGAATCACTCATCTCTCCTCCATGCGGGTTTCAAAAACTGCTATTCTGGCCATCAACCGAGCCCCGCCTGTTGAGGCAGATCGCGTGGACTTCACTACCGTGGAGCTCCAGCACATTGCGGCTCCCTGAAGCTTGATGGAAACCATCCACATTTTGAGTGACCACCATGTCCTTATTGCAGGAGGCAAAATGTGCGTAAATGTGCGGGGAGGCAGTGCTAGAACATGCCAGAACTGTTGACAAATGTTCACAATACTATCAGCAAACAAAAACAAACACCAGAAGAAGCTGATTCGACAACCCTGAGCCAAGCAGTGCATCAAGGTACAAGACACCCTTCGTCTTCCAACTTTGCCAACGCTAAATGCCCAGGGTTTGGACCTCGCTTGGCATTAAGCTTGAGTGAATCTCAATAGGATCAGCAGGGAAACCACCCATGTTTACGTTTACCCATCTTTGTCATCTTTGGATTTCACCTGTAGTATCTGATAACTTGATATACCTGGATTGCAGCTCCAAATGGCCGCAGAAGTTTCCGCTTCTTTCCACCGCTCCAGCTGGTCAATCTGCTGCGCACTATGACACTGTGAGACAGAGAAGACTTTTACTTCCCAGGCCGGGCCAAGCCGGGCCACTTACCATCACTTACCCTTCAAGGACGAGTGCCAGGCGGTTCCCGTCTAGTCGTGTCCTTCTGCGTTTCCTGCACCATGTCTTGGTTCTTCCTCTATGCTCATGAATTCTACAAAACTGTTTGCCCCCGCAATCACGAACATTCATCCAGGCAATCGCGACAATTCATGCCTCATCAAAAGGGATTCAGATAGTGTTGCAAAACAAAGCGAAACACCTCAAAATTGTGTACTTCAAAGGACCTGGTCCTAGCCTTCGATTTCAAGCATGTTGATGCAGCCACTTTGAATCCTTGATCAAAGATTGGAGTTTAATTCGCCCATTTTCGGTCTTGACATCTGGACACAAACGATCCTGTAGGCCACTGGAATCTCCGCCAGCGTAGGGGCTGCCCCAGGTCACAATTTGACCATCTTCGAGGAGCGCTGCAAAGGCTCCATTGGAGCCGGAGAGTTGGTGAACGTTGCGAAGCCGGCTCGAAACCTCCTGGAGATCTGACAGATGCTTGGAGTTTTGAAGCATCTTATGTTTGTAATTCAAGAAACTAAACAAAATGAACAATATGATTCGACCAGAATTGGCAAGGTATATCTTTTTGGGATGCGTTCTGTGTGTTGTTCTTGTTGGGCGTGTGAAGTACCATTTCCACAAGAAAACACAGCATCATGAAAGGACGTGTTTTACTTTTGCTGCAATATGTTCTGCACTACCCTAATATGGCAGATACTGTCCATCGCTTGCGATATCAGAAGTTTGCAGAATGGCTGCGAGTCGAGCTCTTTCAGAATTCATGAGTTGGGTCTCATGTTTTGCTTCTGTACCGTTCCAGATCAAGGAATACATATCAAGGAATACATATGGTTGTGTAAATCCGTGATTCCACATGCTTTATACTATATACAGTCTATACCTCAAATGAGGGATCCAACATGATCCAATCCTTCCCAGTCACACAACATGTCAGCACGACGCCCCGAAGTTCCTGACAATCGCCGCCCACGTACTTGTACCCCCAAGTCCTTGCGAACATAAAATGCGACGCAGAACATCAGCGCATGTTGGAATGTTCATTCAGAATTTGGCGCTCATCTTGATCACCGTACAATGATGGGAATGCTGGTACCGCAACAAAATATGAAGTGTCTGTGAAGGTTTCTCCTCTGACACATGCGGTGTGTGTGTGTGTGCCGACCCCTGAATCAAAGGGAATGTTATGTTGATTAGTTCAGTTCAGACTACATGTTCTAGATAGCTGGCACGAAGAAGCCCACTGCACCGTGAGGCATCTTGCGAAATCGCGGAGAGTGGTTCGACCGTAGATTTACGAACTTGCAAGTGTATCGAAAAACATCATAACAGCTGAGCATGTTCAACCCAGTTCGCAGCAGTCTTTGCATGTATGTTAGTATAAGATCCGAAAGGTCAGTGCCCAGCATTGCCTTGATGACCTGGTAAGTTTGATGATTGTCCTATCACGCGCCACCAGCATGTTTCTTCCTCAATCCGTGGATTTGCGTGTCTTGTGAGTGAGTGTATGTGCTGAACCCTGAATCAAAGAGAATGTTCTGGTGATTAGTTCGGTTGGGACCACATGTTCAAGGTAACTAGCGCGAAGAAGTCCATGTCGCATATAAGTTCCAATCCGACACATCTGTGCATCTTCAGGCGTGCAGCACATGGGTTTCGATCGTTCGTTTTGAATTAGCATACCAACGAGCAGGGGCATTGGGCACTCCTTGGCAAACCCAATGCAATGAAGCTATGCCTTGGAGTGGGATGCACGGTCTGATCAACCGTGTGTACCTGCAGTAATCTCAGTATGGCAACTGGGCAAAGCCAAAAACCCAGCATGAGGAAACATGAATTTTCATTTCATCTCACTTCATCGTCTCCCTTCGGGGTGTTTCTAAGTGTGTAGTGCTTTTCACGCACCTGGATTTCTGATACAGTGCCAGGGAAGCTTGGCGGTGCGCCCGCTGGGGATACCAGATTTTGTTCAGAGTTACACCGCGCCGGTTGATCCAACGGAATTCGGTTCAAAGGTGTTCGCACCTTATCATGCTACAGAAGTAGATCTCGCACCATGCGTCAAACCACTGCACAGATTCACTCTTCAGAACCAGATTTGATACCAGATCTTCGAAGCCAGATTTTTCCATCAGATTCCTCCTCAGAGTTTTCATTTCAGAATTCCTCGTGTCATTCCCCCTAACAAGCTTCAACCACAGTATTGTTTCATTTGATTCCGCAGTTGAGTTTCACCAGTGGGCAAGTAGCCGCGTTTGCGCTTACCTCATGGAGCATATGCCGTCGTCAGCAGACTGGATGTATCGACACATGTTTGGGACACCACCGTGGACACCAAACACACAGACACCACCAACAAATTCATACCCAACTCCTCAGCAAGCATTATCAACAACATCTCAGCTGACCATGCCAACAACATCCACAGCAGCGCCATTTGCCATAAACTCAACATTTCCAGTTTCAGTTCCAGCAGCACAGCAGCAGCTCTATACACCAACACCTACTAGCCCGGCACATATGCACATGATTCCAGCCACAGCATCCCCAGCACCTTTTCCAGCTTACCAACCACCATTGCCAGCAGCAGCTCCTGCTACATTGTTTGGAACAACAAGCCAAAACTATCCAGACTTCCTGACTGGCTCCCTTTTTGACTATGGACAGCACACATCGCCAGCACATCAACACACAGCAAAACCCAGCCACACAGACAATATCTTACCATCACTAGCCACACAGCCACCTGTTCATTCCACATGCGCTCAACCTCAACGAGTGGAACAAAATTCACCACATCACGCCAGCCGGCGACGCAAGCGCTCAAATACTCCACGATCTAGGCGTGGGAGCCGAAGAAGAAGTCGAAGCACACGGCGTCAACATCGCCGACAATATCACCGCAAGTCACGCAGCAGAGCAAGGGCAAAACGGTCAGAACGAAATCCCAGCACATCGTCCAGACCCAGATTCAGACACGCTAAGCATCACCATCATCAGCGTTCATCCACTCGACGACAGCAACACCAAGCACCCACGCAGTCTGAGAACATAGCAAGCCCAACACCGCAGACACCAGCACACACAATAATGCCACCACCACTGCTACTGCCACCACCACTACCACCACCACTACTACCGCCACTACCACTACCACCACCACTATTACCACCACCACTACCACCTCCGCCACCGCCACCAGCGCCACAACCGACAACGGTGCCACCACAGACATTATCAGCCCAAGTCCTACGAGTGGCAACACGAACAGCCACTTCCAACGCCATACCGGCCAGTACGGCGCCACAACCCAGGCACGGATCCACTACTACAGCAACGGCAACATCATCTAACTTAGCAATGACACCAACAACAACACAAGACCACTCCGACGACCCACTTGAAGCAGCTGTTCAACGCAATATCGACAGCAACACATCCGTACTTACACCATGGCAGCCGCCAATCAGAAACCATTGCCACCCGTTCAATTACAAAGCACTTCAGCAGCGCTTGCACTCAGCAGCAGCACGTGCTCAGGAACTCACCCCCCCATCAGTGTACTTTCGTTTTTTGCAAGACAGAGATAGCAGTGTTCGTGAAATTGCTACCTTGCTTGAAACATCTTTCCCACCAGGGATTGACCTACCACAAGAACACATCATTCATACACTGTCAAAATATATTGTTACAACTGGGATGCCTATCCAAACTACGCTTGCCCGCATCACGTTCCACCAGCATGACAAATACCGAGTGTGGCAATTACACCTACGCAACATGCCACGCAGCACCTCTACAGCAATGTCGCAAGCAAGCAACTGCCAATACCATTGGGCGCACGCCACCAGTGAAACAGGCTTCTTAGGAACTTTACTATACGGGATGGTACTACCAACATGTTCTGAAACAATGTCAGGCAGGCAATCTCAAGGCTTCTTCTGTGCAGCAACAATGGATGAGAGCACCATCGTTCAAAAAGTAGTAGACCGCTATCTCAGCGGAAAGGCACATGTTCCTTTTGTACTTGGCGGTACCTTGTGGGCAACACACAAAGCCGTCCCAAGCGGGGGCACATACACAGAGCAGGAAGAGGTCGAGACGCATGGCATCGTACATCGGGCAAGGGACAAAAGGTGGTGTATCCACGCTACGATAGCATCCATTCAGTCCATTTGGATTCTTGAACAACAATCACACACAACAGAGCCACCGCAAAGTGATCTGATGCGTGAAGATGCTCCGCGGCTGACTTTACAAACCGATGTGGAAATGAGAGGTTATTAAACCTCAGCTCTTGCCCCGTAGTTTCACCAAGTGAACAAGCGACAATATGTTCGTTTTTAAACGGCAAACCAGGTTTGCAAATTCTTGTCACAACACATTTTCACCAGCTTGTTCAATACAGAGTCCATACCACACGTGAGGTGAAAAAAGGTGAAATTCGCACCATTTACGACAATAGGTTGACCTGGCTTTTGTTGTGGATTTTATGCGCGTGGTTGAGTCCTTCAACAAACATGTAGGATTGACACCATACTACCATCAAAGGTTTCATGATTAGTTCAGCATAGACAGAACCTATTGCTTTCATTAGTTGGTTTCAGCAGAAGTTTATAGCAGCTTGATAACGTGCAAGTGTGAGCAGAGCAACTTTGCTCACACACACCGAGCGAGTCGTCCGTGCGTTGTACAGATTATGATGTCCTTTAACCTTCAAGCAGCAGTTGCTATTGGAATGTCTTGAAAATTGAACTGTTTCTTCAGACTGAGCTAATTCGTGCTCAAGTACCGCTCCGATCGTTTTTTCATTGTACAGTCATGTCGTGGCGAAGCACCAGCAGACCGTGGAACTGGCACCAGCACCAGCATTCAGCACCGCACACACCACCACGAGCAACATACCAGCATCCTGACTCACAGTACCGACATGAACCACCAAGCCCACAAGGAACCAAACAGTTCAACCGAGACATACCAGCCAATTTCCAACCTGATGCCAACCACTTTGACACCAAGCAACAGTATGGCCTTTCCTTTCCTCGCCAAGTCACCTCAACAGCCTGGAGTCAGAAGTATCATCTAGCAGGAAGGCCCATTGACTCCGTACGACTGTATGAATTGGCTTACCTTGGTTGGTCCAACTGGAGCCTTCGAGCCTTAGCCAATGGCAAATTCACATCACTTGTGTTTGCCCGCAGCATCAAAGAGTCCATTTTCTTCCACCATTTGTCCATGAAACTTCGAGATGAGCATATGGATTTAGATGACATTGCAGCAGCATATTGCCAGCAGCAAGGTATTGCGATCACCGATCCAGATCCCAATCAACTCAAAAAAGCCAAAATTCACCACCTTGTGAATTCCACAGTGGATCATTTCCGGCAATTCTCCAATACAAGCTTACAAGAAGCCCAAGACAAAATTCGACAGCTGGAAGCACAGCTAGCAGCAACCCAGACCATTTCCCAGGTACCCACTGACGAAGAGCAAGCCGCATCCCCACAACCTCACCCGCCAACCACACCTGATGAAGCACCACCGTCACCAACACCCGCACGCAAACGAAAGCCCGACACATCCAACACACAAACGGCCAAAAGATCGCGCACTTTGACGGACATGGGGATCACCAAACGGCCGGGCAACCATGACACCAAAGACACACAAAGAACACGCAAACACACAACCTCACCCACTGCCGTACCGGCAGCGGGCGCACATGATGTACCAACCAGCACTACTATTGGAGACCTTCAAGCCAAAATCACGCAACTCCCTGGCACCAATACTGTCAGGCCATTTGCCTCAGCATCGCCCAACAACAGCACGGCCAAAACCGTTGATGCCTGGATCAAAAAGCAGAGCATTCCCAAACAACACCAAGCAGCATTGCAAGAAGCTCTTGCAACACTCACCGGACTTCTCAAGAAGATCCCAAAGCCCGAGCAAAGCACCTTTGCAGACAAGGCCGCCTCACTCGGCCTGCCAGTATCAGTGGCATCGAAAGCCCGCGCGGATGAGCTCTACAAGTTGCTGCTTTTTGGGGTGACACAGCTTGAGTGACTAGATCGAGATGACCCGAAACATGTACAGTTTGCTGCCGCATGTATCGTCTTCTTCGGTTGTCTCGAACATTTTCCGCTTGATCAAAACTGTTGTTCTGTATCTGTTCGGTTGGTTCTCCGTGTTGCTGTTTCTTTCTGTGTTTTGTATTGGATTACAAATCATCCTAATCAAAATTCGTGTCGAAAATGGAACCGAAGATTCAGTCGGACACATTTGAAAGATGTCCGCACTTTTGAGGATATGCGCCAGTTGTTTCACCAATCCAATGTTGTATATATTTTGCTGCATGTTTACGGCACAGCAAAACTCAACATACACTTGTCGTCTACAGAACATTACATCGGCAGCACCATACACACATTACATGATCGACAGAACACCCGACACCGCAAGCTGAAACAATTACAAAACGGTCAACCAGTATCGTGTGAGCTTGCATTGCATTGGTTCTGTAGCCAAGGCAACTACTATCAGTTTGTACCACTCCCGTTATTAACAACCTCGTCACAACTGCAAACACGAACACTGGAAAGTTACATGATCCAGCTTTGGTGCCCACCACTCAACTATCCACTCATAATGCAACGCAAGGTCACTAAACAACATTCAACACCACACTTGCGACAAGCAATCGCCAACACATTCCTAGGACATGGCCAGCGACTGTATGCGCGACTCCGCCGCCGCATGATGTACAAGCAAGTATTCCACTTTTACAACCACAACCTGTCCAAACACACCACTGCCTGGCTTCAACTACACGTTCTCGCGGAACAAAGCCAACGGTCGTTTGACATGCAAAAGTTTATCCGTTCCAACAACACACACTCAGATCACCTATTTGCACTCTACAAACTTTCGAACAACATGGAAGATCCACCAAAAACAAGAGTTCGCAGTTTGATCAAATCAGCTATTCAATTTCGACAACTACCACTACCGCCAAGTCCTAGACCACTGATACTGCCTCTACTGAGCCACAAAACATTCAGTCACCAAACACGCCACTGGCTTCGGCAGATAGCCATTCAACACAAACAATGGCTACCACCTTTTCACATTCCAAAATGCAACATTACGGCAGGAAAGCATACCACCATGCAACAAGCCCTTTTCAGCCACTTTTCCTGGATGAAGAAATTCACCTGGAACGAACCTCCACCATGTTCTTGCCAACAACTTTTTGCAAAACACCCACGGCTTACCAGCACTACAATATGTGATCAACCACATATTGCCAGTCCTGCTGCAAACCTGAATGTCCCAGCACGACTCGCAAATTTCTTAGCCACGCATGCTGGCACACAAGTGTACCCTACAAAACACCACTACTGTCAACAAACTTGGCCCAAACTACAACGCTGGCTGCAACATTACAACATTAACACAATCACGTATGCAGACTGGCAGAGTTACATTGAACAACAGTGGCCACAGCACTTGCAGCAATCCAAACAATGGATTGGGCACAGCGACATTCAATACCTCAGAAAGATTATGCAACAGTTTGTGGTTCACTGTCGCGACCATGCTGCTACAGCCATTTTTGTGTATTGTCCTTTTCTCTACTGGACAGTCCTCAAGAAAACATTTGGAGATTCATCGGTGTACACCCACCTCACTTTGACACCACCACAAGCAACACAATACCTACAACAGCTTACACATCAACCCTGGCTTCAAAAATACAAATGGGCATACAACACCAACAGCGACTGCCCAACAGCCTACATACTATTGAAGCAGAAAAAACAATTCCTTGCCGCCAGGCCCATCATCAACTATCGTGGTTTTGTTTTTGAGAAGCTTCTCAAAGCCACAGCCATCGTTCTACAGCAGATGCTTCAAGCCTGCATGTCCAAGACGTTTGGACTACAATCACTCCAGCAAATTTTCTATACACTCCACACCTTCTTTCACAATGCACCAGCAGACCTGGACCTTGCCATTTACAACCAAGATTTGGCAGGGTTTTTTACATCCATACCAGCAGACCGCATCCATCACCCAAGCTGTTGAAGCAATATCAACAACAACACCCACATGTAAATAACGACACTGTTTTCACAGTGGACATGCAACAGCCAGACACCACACTACGACTTTTTCGAGGACGGCCTCGGCGAGCTGCAATGACAAAACGACAGATCAGGTTTGGAGACATTTACAACATATGCAGTTTGTCTCTCCAGGCATCATTTTTTTCACAGCTCCAGCAAACATTTCAGCAAATTCGCGGCAGCGCAATTGGCAACCAAATCAGCCCAGTCCTGGCAAACATCACGGTCAGTCTGACCGAGCAAGATTGGCTAAACCGACCACAGGTACAACAATATCTTCACACACACTCAAACAGAATACTGATCACACGATACGTTGACAACAGGCTTGTACTCATTGACCAATCCCAACAGCACCACGCAATCATCCAACCATTCTTACAAGACACCTTTTACCAAGAACCGGTCATCCTTGAGGATGAACCAGACAATTCCTTTTTGGGCTGCACTATTGACTTACAAAAACATACATTGTCTTACATTCAACCAAACAATGCTTGGCAGTTTCAATCTTTTGGCTCTGCAGCTTCCACACAACACAAGCTCTCTGCCGCATACAGCCGCATCTGCCTAGCAGCAAGACACAGCCACCCATACAAGCAAGCACAGCATGATGTTGAGTTTTTAATTCAATCGTATGGTTCACTTGGTTATCCGTACAAGCCATTACGCGCTATGGCAGCCAGAATGTTGAGCATCCGGCGGTAAGTTTTCCACATGAATATTTCTATGATTGATGGTCTTTAATGCTTCGCTGTTCCAACACAAACAACCTATTGTTTTGTATTGCAATTAAGCAAACAAGGTGCTCACCTGAATTGGCATGAGGGGTGACATTTCAATTTACTTAGTCTGAGCAACAGGCGTGCCTAAGAGGGGTGGAAAAGCATGTGCCCATACTGGGCTTGTTGTGTGTGCCGACCCCTGAATCAAAGGGAATGTTATGTTGATTAGTTCAGTTCAGACTACATGTTCTAGATAGCTGGCACGAAGAAACCCACTGCACCGTGAGGCATCTTGCGAAATCGCGGAGAGTGGTTCGACCGTAGATTTACGAACTTGCAAGTGTATCGAAAAACATCATAACAGCTGAGCATGTTCAACCCAGTTCGCAGCAGTCTTTGCATGTATGTTGGTATAAGATCCGAAAGGTCAGTGCCCAGCATTGCCTTGGTGACCTGGTAAGTTTGATGATTGTCCTATCACGCGCCACCAGCATGTTTCTTCCTCAATCCGTGGATTTGCGTGTCTTGTGAGTGAGTGTATGTGCTGAACCCTGAATCAAAGAGAATGTTCTGGTGATTAGTTCGGTTGGGACCACATGTTCAAGGTAACTAGCGCGAAGAAGTCCATGTTGCATATAAGTTCCAATCCGACACATCTGTGCATCTTCAGGCGTGCAGCACATGGGTTTCGATCGTTCGTTTTGAATTAGCATACCAACGAGCAGGGGCATTGGGCACTCCTTGGCAAACCCAATGCAATGAAGCTATGCCTTGGAGTGGGATGCACGGTCTGATCAACCGTGTGTACCTGCAGTAATCTCAGTATGGCAACTGGGCAAAGCCAAAAACCCAGCATGAGGAAACATGAATTTTCATTTCATCTCACTTCATCGTCTCCCTTCGGGGTGTTTCTAAGTGTGTGTGTGTGTACACCGTTATAACAAACGGTTTAGTTCTGTATATCGCACTCGTACAATTCTCATAAAGCAGGGGGCAGAGGTGCCCATGTCACTTCCTCTGCCAACGAAGCTGGGTGACATGTGGTAAGGATATAGGTCAGGGACGCTTGACCTACGTACCTGCTATGGTTTAAACTGTTGACCTTCTGTTTCTGTTCATGAGCTGTACGTTGTTTCTTCGACCGTGATTCCGTGTCCGTTGCAACACTACTGCCAGGTAACCCAGGAAAGCAGGCGAAACCTATGACATCATTAAAACGTTCCACTCACCATTACCCCACAGTGTGTTACGGGTGTTTGACCTCAGTTGGTCACACCGTCGGTTGGTTTCGACCAATCAAACAGTTATGAGCGGGCATTTTCTCGTATTCAGAGTGGAGTATGAATCTCCGAAGCCGTATGCACTTCGAGTGCATCTCAAGCGTCATCTGACGAAGTCAAGATTTTACACTGTAAAATCCAATCGAAGCAGCCATAAGGCGAAGAAGCCATAAGGCAGAAGTTTCGTCCAATTAGGACAAAGTAGACATAAGTCGAAGTTCTCCGCACCACAGGTGCAATACAAGTGCAAGCAGCGAACCTTCGATTTGGTCGGAGTCTCAATAGCATTTTCACCTCACTCGTCATCGTCATCAGGTTCTTTTTAGGCCACGTATTCATTCTCTTAGGCAGGCTCCTTAGGTTTGTTTTACCAGGTATAGAACATGGTTCAACGTTTTGTTTCTCACATCACTCGTCATCGTCATCAGGTTCTTTTTAGGCCATGTATTCATTCTCTTAGGCAGGCTCCTTAGGTCAGATTTACTAGGTATAGAACATGGTTCAACGTTTTGTTTCTCACATCACTCATCATCGTCATCAGGTTCTTTTTAGGCCACGTATTCATTCTCTTAGGCAGGCTCCTTAGGTTACATTTACTAGGTAAAAAACAGTCTTGTGCCTCGTCTTAACTTTGAACTAAAACGTAACGCAATTGCACACGCACTTTTCTGCAATGTCAGGATTTACGACTTATAGAACATGGTTTCACATGTTGCTTCTCACATCATTCGTCATCATCATTAGGTTCTTTTTAGGCCAGGTATTCATTCTCTTAGGCAGGCTCCTTAGGTTAGAGTTTCTAGGTGCAAAATTGGCGCTTTGCGGTCTTGCCCCATTTCGGGGCCATTGTGTGTGTACACCGTTATAACAAACCGTTTAGTTCTGTATATCGCACTCGTACAATTCTCATAAAGCAGGGGGCAGAGGTGCCCATGTCACTTCCTCTGCCAACGAAGCTGGGTGACATGTGGTAAGGATATAGGTCAGGGACGCTTGACCTACGTACCTGCTATGGTTTAAACTGTTGACCTTCTGTTTCTGTTCATGAGCTGTACGTTGTTTCTTCGATCGCGATTCCGTGTCCGTTGCAACACTACAGTACTGCCAGGTAACCCAGGAAAGCAGGCGAAACCTATGACATCATTAAAACGTTCCACTCACCATTACCCCACAGTGTGTTACGGGTGTTTGACCTCAATTGGTCACACCGTCGGTTGGTTTCGACCAATCAAAAAGTTATGAGCGGGCATTTTCCCGTATTCAGAGTGGAGTATGAATCTCCGAAGCCGTATGCACTTCGAGTGCATCTCAAGCGTCATCCGACGAAGTCAAGATTTTACACTGTAAAATCCAATCGAAGCAGCCATAAGGCGAAGAAGCCATAAGGCAGAAGTTTCGTCCAATTAGGACAAAGTAGACATAAGTCGAAGTTCTCCGCACCACGGGTGCAATACTGCAAGCAGCGAACCTTCGATTTGGTCGGAGTCTCAATAGCATTTTCACCTCACTCGTCATCGTCATCAGGTTCTTTTTAGGCCACGTATTCATTCTCTTAGGCAGGCTCCTTAGGTTTGTTTTACCAGGTATAGAACATGGTTCAACGTTTTGTTTCTCACATCAC
>CAMXCT020002002.1:335440-352940 GCA_947184155.2 Cladocopium goreaui
TCTCGCAGAAAGGCTTCACAGAAGACACAGTCTCGCCCATTGAACAAAGCCAGGCTCACAGAAGGCAGGGGGGTGCCAAGCCTAGTTTGGCTACAAGCATGCGTATCACATATGGCGCAATGCAGGGTCTCACACAATAGACAGGGAAATAAAGGATTCCGCACCTGAAGGTGTTTTCACCCGTGAAATCACACGCTCCCGAACTGTTGCTCTCCTCTACTGCTCCCACACGCGAGCTGCTCTTGCTCACTTTCCGGCCCTGGACACTCTTCCATAACTGAAGCTTAGGACTTTATATTTGGTCTTCGATAGGAGCAAGATTCAATCTATAGACATGCTGCACATTTTCCGATAAGAACAGATGGCAGGGTCTCACACATCAAGGAAGGCAGGGTCTCACAGAAAGGCAGGGCTTCACAGAAGACAGGGTCTCGCCAGGGTCTCACAGAAGGCAGCAGGGTATCATAGAATATAGTTAAGGACAGCTGGTAGGCAGGGATCCGCGCTGATGATCTAGTAAGCAGATTAGGTACACTTAAGTAGCCCCATGATAGCAAATTCTGAGGTACACTTCTGCCCACTGGGGTGCCTTTGTTTGTATGTTGTATGTAGCTGAATCTGCCTACTGGGGCCGGGGTTCCCACCATTATGTATATAAACAAATTACATATACCTCAGAATTTGCTATCACGGGGGTACTTAAGTGTACTTGCCAACTAGATGGGCATGGGGGTACAATTCTTACTAGATATTACTAGATCATCAGCGCGGATCCCTGCCTACAGGCCATCCTTAGCTATGAATAGTATCGGTGGGAGATGCACCCTCTGCCAACTGGTAGGAGTGGCGGTCTTGATTTTTCTTGCACCTAGTATCCAATACCCCAAGGTCATGAAACACATAGTACTGCAGTAAGCAGATGGTGGGGGGGCGGGTTTGCTTTCTTTTTCCCCTCTTCTTGGTCCTTCTCTACCCCATGATGGAACTACATTACTATTTGCTCCTAATTTGCGGGGTTGTATGGGTCCCCGTGCGGACAGGCAGCGTACATGCATACATTAAGGATAGACAGTATAGACAGTGCTAGTGCTGGTGCTAGTGTTAGTGCCAGTGCTGTTCAGCAAATGGAGCCGCGAACTGAGGCGACGTCTCTCTATCTATCTATATATCTATATCTACCTATCTACCTATCTATTTGTATATATGCACATGTCTATGTATATGCTCATTATATCCTCAATGGAAAGGAGGTGCAGTAAGCAGAAGCCACAATATGTTTCGCACCCTTCTGAGGTACACTTCTGCCTACTACCCCTGCTTGTCCAAAACCTGCGAAAATAGCCTCCCCGACGAACATGCTAAAAACACACCAAATCGCACACATTTTAGGGCAGTAGTAACACTAAATTTCCTGCCTCCTGCCTACCGGACGTCTCAGACTATAAGCCAAGTCAAGGTCTCACAGAAGGAAGGGTCTCACAAAAGGCAAAGCCTCACAGAAGCCAGGGAGGCAAGGCCTCACAGAAGCCAGAGTCTCACAGAAGGCAAGTCTTAGAGGGCAAGGTCTCACAGAAAGCAAGGTGTGTCACTCATAGCAGGGACTCACACAAGGCATGGTTTCACATCTGAAACAAAGGCATGGTTTCACAGAACATAAGGTGTCACATGTTGAATTGAGGCTTAACTCTCACAGAAGGCCGGGCCTCACAGAAGGCAGGGCCTCACAAAAGGCAGGGCCTCACAGAATGCAAGGTCTCACAGAAAGCAAGGTCTCAGAGAAGGAAGGGTCTCACAGAAGGCAAAGCTTCACAGAAGCCAGAGTCTCACAGACAGCAAGGCCTCCCAGAAGCCAGGGCCTCGCAGAAGGGCAAGATCTCACAGAGGGTCTCACAGAAAGGCAGGGCTTCACAGAAGACAGAGACCACTAAACAAAGGCAGGGTCTCACAGAAGGCAAGGCCTCACAGAAGCCAAGGTCTCACGGAAGGCGAAGTCTCACAGAGGGCAAAGCCTCACAGAAAGCAAGGTGTGTCACTCATAGCAGGGACTCACATAAGGCACGTTTTTACATCTGAAACAAAGGCATAGTCACACAGACGCAAGGTCTCACATGTTGGATGAAGGCCTAGCTCTCACAGAGGCAGGTCCTCACAGAAGGCAGGGCCTCACAGAATGCAAGGTCTCACAGAATGCAAGGTCTCACAGAGGGTCTAACATTATGAACAAAGGCAAGGTCTCACAGAAGGCACAGGAGGGAAGGCCTCACAGAAACGCAGGCTCTCACAGACTGCAGGGCCTGACTGAAGGCAAGGCCCAACATGTGAAAGAAGGCTGGGTCTCATAGAAGGCAGGGTCGCACATAGGACAGAAGGCAAAACTTCACATGTGAGAGAAAGCAAGGTCGGACATGTGACAAAAGGTAGGGTCTCACATATGGCAGAAGAGGGTCTCGCATATGACAGAAGGCAGGGTGTCACACACGAAAGAAGGAGGGGTCTCGCACATGACAGATTGCAGGGTCTCACAGATCTAACAGGGTCTCGCATGACAAGGCCTCACTCACTGGGCAAGCAAATTCAAATAAAGGTCGTAAACAGGCCAGAAGGGAAGGCATCAGAGAAGGCAGGGCGTCATAGCAATTTCTCGCCAAAAAAAGCATCTTGCAGAAGTCTGGGTGCAGCATGGTTTCACAGATGGCAAGGTCTCTCAGAGGGGAAGGCAGGGTCTCACAGGAGGCAGGGTCCCACATCTGAAAGAAAGCATCTTATTTGCAAAGGAAGCATAGGAAAGCAAAATGTTTTTTTTCCGTGATTCTTATGTTTTTCTCTTGTTTTTACCAAATAATCATGTGCCTTCCATGTTTTTCCTGGCAACCCTGGAAAACATCTAATGGGAGGGGTTTGGGAAGGATTATGGGGTGTGTGGGGAGGTGGGTGGGGGGGTTGGTGGTGGTGGAGGTGGTGGGGGTGGGAAGGGGAGGGGTTAAGGAGAATGGAAGGGGTTGGGCAAAGTGTTAAGGGGGTGTGGAGGGGGGTGGGGGGGCGGGGGTGGACAGGAGGGGGTGTGCTGAGGGAGGGAAGTCTTGCTCGCCCCGTTAATTGCGTTTTCCTCGCCCCGTTAATGTTGTCGAACGTTTGTCGGAGGAGGGGGTGGGAGGGATTAAGGGAGAATGGAAGGGGTTGGGGAGGGTGTTAAGGGGGTGTGGAAGGAGGTGGAAGGGGGTGGGGGTGGACAGGAGGGGGGGTGGTCCTGCTCGCCCCGTTAATTGCGTTTTCCTCGCCCCGTTAATGATGTCGAACGTTTGTCGGAGGAAGGGGTGGGAGGGATTAAGGGAGAAGGGAAGGGGTTGGGGAGGGTGTTAAGGGGGCGTGGAAGCGGGTGGAAGGGGGTGGGGGTGGACAGGAGGGGGTGGTGGTCCTGCTCGCCCCGTTAATTGCGTTTTCCTCGCCCCGTTAATGTTGTCGAACGTTTGTCGGAAATCTGCCCTATTCCGACCCTTCCAGCTGCTGTGAGACGCTGCCTTCTGAAAGACCCTACCTACTAGGCTTCTGTCCTGCGAGATCCTGTTAGATCTGTGAGACTTGCAATCTGTCATCTGTGAGACCCTTCCTTCTTTCGTGTGTGAGACCCTGCCTTCTGTCATAAGCGAGACCCTGTTAGATCTGTGAGACCTTGCAATGTGTCATGTGCGAGACCCTCCTTCTTTCGCGTGTGAGACCTTGCCTTCTGTCATATGCGGGACCCTCTTCTGCCATATGTGAGACCCTACCTGTTGTCACATGTAAGACCTTGCTTTCTCTCACATGTGAAGTTTTGCCTTTTGTCCTATGTGCGACCCTGCCTTCTATGAGACCCAGCCTTCTTTCACATGTTGGGCCTTGCCTTCAGTCAGGCCCTGCAGTCTGTGAGAGCCTGCGTTTCTGTGAGGCCTTCCCTCCTGTGCCTTCTCTGAGACCTTGCCTTTGTTCATAATGTTAGACCCTCTGTGAGACCTTGCTTTCTGTGAGACCTTGCATTCTGTGAGGCTTTGCCTTCTGTGAGGCCCTGCCTTCTGTGAGAGTTAGACCTCAGTTCAACATGTGACACCTTGTGTTCTGTAAAACCATGCCTTTGTTTCAGGTGTGAAACCATGCCTTGTGCGAGTCCCTGCTGTGAGTGACACACCTTGCTTTCTGTGAAGTTTTGCCCTCTGTGAGACTTTGCCTTCTGTGAGACCATGGCTTCTGTGAGGCCTTGCCCTCTGTGAGGCCCTGGCTTCTGTGAGGCTTTGCCTTCTGTGAGACCCTGACTTGGTTTATTTTATGATACCCTGCCGTTTGTGAGACCCTGCCTTTGTTTAAGGGGCGAGACCCTGTCTTCTGTGAAGCCCTGCCTTTCTGTGAGACCCTGCCTTCCTTGATGTGTGAGACCCTGCCGTCTGTTTAATTTATATCGAAAAATGTGCTACATGTCTATAGATTGTACCTTGCTCCTAGTATAGACCAAATATAAAATCCTAAACTTCAGTTATGGAAGAATGTCCAGGGCCGGTCCTGTCATTCTGCCGCCAACCAGAAAGTGAGCAAGAGCAGTTCGCGTGTGGGAGCAGTAGAGGAGAGCAACAGTTCGGGAGCGTGTGATTTCACGGGTGAAAACACCTTCAGGTGCGGAATCCATTGTTTCCCCCTGTCTATTGTGTGAGTCCCTGCTATGAGTGACACACCTTGCTTTCTCTAAAGTTTTGCCCTCTGCTAAACCTGGCCTTCCGTGAGACCCTGGCTTCTGTGAGGCCTTGCCTTCTGTGAGACCCTGGCTTCTGTGAGGCTTTGCCTTCTGTGAGGCCCTTCCTTCTGTGAGACCCTGACTTAGTTTATTTTATGATACCCTGCCGTCCGTGAGACCCTGCCTTTGTTTAATGGGCGAGACCCTGTCTCCTGTGAAGCCCTGCCTTTCTGTGAGACCCTGCCTTCCTTGATGTGTGAGACCCTGACTTCTGTTCTAATTTATATCGAAAGCTACATATCTATAGATTGTATCTTGCTCCTATCATTGGCCAAATATAAAACCCTAAAACTTCAGTTTTGGAAGAATGTCCAGGGCCGGTCCTGTCATTCTGCCGCCAACCAGAAAGTGAGCAAGAGCAGTTCGCGTGTGGGAGCAGTAGAGGAGAGCAACAGTTCGGGAGCGTGTGATTTCACGGGTGAAAACACCTTCAGGTGCGAGGTCCTTTATTTCCCTGTCTATTGTGTGAGACCCTGCATTGCGTCATATGTGATACGCATGCCTGTAGCCAAACTAGGCTTGGCACCCCCTGCCTTCTGTGAGACCCTGCCATTGTGTAATGGGCGGGACCCTGTCTTCTGTGAAGCCCTGCCTTTCTGTGAGACCCTCTGTGAGATCTTGCCTTCTGTGAGACCATGGCTTCTGTGAGGCCTTGCCTTCTGTGGGACCCTGGCTTCTGTGAGGCTTTGCCTTCTGTGAGGCCCTTCCTTCTGTGAGACCCTGACTTAGTTTATTTTATGATATCCTGCCTTCTGTGAGACCCTGCCTTTGTTTAATGGGCGAGACCCTGTCTTCTGTGAGGCCCTGCCTTTCTGTGAGACCCTGCCTTCCTTGATGTGTGAGACCCTGCCATCTGTTCTAATTTATATCGAAAACTGTGCTACATATCTATAGATTGTATCTTGCTCCTATCGAAGACCAAATATAAAATCCTAAGCTTCAGTTATGGAAGAGTGTCCAGGGCCGGTCCTGTCATTCTGCCGCCAACCAGAAAGTGAGCAAGAGCAGCTCGCGTGTGGGAGCAGTAGAGGAGAGCAACAGTTCGGGAGCGTGTGATTTCACGGGTGAAAACACCTTCAGGTGCGAGGTCCTTTATTTCCCTGTCTATTGTGTGAGACCCTGCATTGCGTCATATGTGATACGCATGCCTGTAGCCAAACTAGGCTTGGCACCCCCCTGCCTTCTGTGAGACCCTGCCTTTGTTTAGTGGGCCAGACCCTGCCTTCTGTGAAGCCCTGCCTTTCTGTGAGACCCTCTGTGAGGTCTTGCCTTCTGTGGGACCCTGGCTTCTGTGAGGCTTTGCCTTCTGTGAGACCCTTCCTTCTCTGAGACCCTGCCTTTGTTCATAATGTTGGACCCTCTGTGAGACTTTGCTTTCTGTGAGACCTTGCATTCTGTGAGGCCCTGCCTTCTGCGAGGCCCTTCCTTCTGTGAGAGTTAGGCCTCAGTTCAACATGTGACACCTTGTGTTCTGTGAAACCAGGCCTTTGTTTCAGATGTGAAACCATGCCTTGTGTGAGTCCCTGCTATGAGTGACACGCCTTGCTTTCTGTGAGACCTTGCCCTCTGTGAGACCTTGCCTTCTGTGAGATCCTGGCTTCTGTGACGCTTTGCCTTCTGCGAGGGGCCTTCCTTCTGTGCTGCCTTCTGTGAGACCCTGCCTTTGTTTAATGGGCGAGACCCTGTCTTCTGTGAAGTCCTGCCTTTCTGTGAGACCCTGCCTTCCTTGATGTGTGAGACCCTGCCATCTGTTCTAATTCATTTGAAGATATTTGAAGATGTTTGATGGGCGAGACCCTGCCCTACCTTGCCCTCTGTGAGACCATGCCATTTCAAGCTCGTTCATTTGAAGATGTTTTGACCTACAAGAAACAGGAGACCACTGCTGTCCTGATTCTCCTTTGAGAATCACATGTGATGGATCTGCCCACAGGCTTTGTACGAACCTGAGCCCTTGACATTGCAAACTCGTGCTGGATACCATCCAAGCGCACTGACTGAGAAGTTTGAGCCACAGTTCTCGCAAACTGTCAAATTCTCAAATTGTCATGTTTTTATGTCCCTTGTCATGTTGTCATATTTTTCATTATCTTCCATTATTTTCCCTAATTTCCCATGTTTTCTCATATTTTTAAAGGGGTTTTTCTCACCCCATTTGGGTCTCACCCCCCAAACTTTTCAGTGATATAATGTATCTATGACACGTAGATAAAAAGAAACCAAAAAGTCTATACATTCACATACACACATAATACACCATTATATTATATATTAATTATATGCCAGTATAGTAATTATATGCCAGCAATCAAGACACTGCTTGTGCAACAACCGTCACAGCATCGCCATCCTGCAACGCCGCATCCCGCAAGGTCCGCGCTCCCTCCAGCAGGTGTCCATCTGCGGAGACCTAATCGCACGATGCTGCTAACAAATTCAAACAAGGTCTATCAACAAGACTTGGTCGTCTCAGCTGAAGCGTATTGCTTTGTGAATAGGTGTGAATAGGCGTGAATAGGTGTGAATAGGTGTGAATAGGTGTGAATAGGTGTGAATAGGTGTGAATAGGTGTGAATAGGTGTGAATAGTTGTAAATGTCTAAGTTGGAAACAGGCTGACAGGCTGGCAAAACTGAAAGCCCAAATCCTCTATTCATACATCACGAGTTGAAAGTTGCTGGCAAAGGACCAAACTTTGGATGGCAATGCCAAATCGTTGCTGGGCAATTTCCTTGAGCTCATAAAGCAAAGTCTCTTCGCTGGTGGTCACGGGCACTTGTCGTCCGCTGGGCAAGTAAAGGTCCAAGCGCATGGCCCAGAAGGGAAGCAGCTACTGGATGTCTTCAGATTTTGGTTTACACTTGGAAAAAATCGTGGCTATCTACTTTTGGTTCTCGCATCTGCATTCAGAGCTGGCCCTTCCCATCTGGAATCTAGATTTGCTCTACTCATTGCTGGATCAGAATTGTCATGTTTTTCAGAGCAAGAAAAGTATCTGCTGGCACGGACAGGTGTGAGACGATCAAATGACCAGCAATCTGACAGCATGAGAAGACATCTGCCACTTTTCAGAGATCAGACAAGTCATTCATGCCGGAAGGATTTGAAGGTAAAGTAACCGATGGAAGTGTATGAAATAGATTGAACTAGCATCAAGAGCAATACTACCGGAAACAAATGCCTGAAATCATGATAAAATCATAATGTTCTTGGGAATCTTACAATACCCGCAGCAACTCTGGGTCACTTGCCACATGTGTGCGGCCTTCCACCCAGCCGGGAGTCCCAACCCTTGCCGCGGAGAATCTCACTGAACTCCCTTTCAAAGGCCCAGACCTGTCAGAGTCAAGTCCCTCGCTGGGTAGAGTCAATCAGAAAAGATGCACAATCCATTCATTCAGTTCAGTCCTTGTCAAGCTTACCTAAAAAGAACACTGTCTGTAAACTCGGTGGTGCCGGATGGAAGGGAATGGTTGTGGTGAGATTGAAGCGTTCTGCATTCGTCGGGTGCCTTTGCTGGTTCGCCAACAAGACCCGCTAGACTCGACACCTGACAGACTCGGGAACCTTTTGAGGATGGAGACACTAAGAGCTGTTGAGGTGACGGTCGTTCACACAATGAAAGCCTGTTCCCCTGTTCTACAATAAGCATAAAGTCCAAAGAGATCAAAAGAAAAGAAAGCTTCCATCCGAAACAACTATTCATGCGTGCCATGGGTATCTGAAGGTTTGATGCCGTTTCTGCTCAGCTTGAGCGGAAAATGTGAGCATCTCATGCACATCAACCATTGAGCAGGGCAGAGACAGCATCTACCATTCACCAAACCAACGTGGACCCCGCGAATCGCACATCCCAAGAGGAAAGTAGTCTTCCAACTCGCATCATGGCAGGGTCTGTGTTTGTTAGGGGGATGATGGTAATTGAAAAACATGGGAACTCGTCAGCTTCACCAAACTCATCATATGACTGGCTCTTGATCTGCCTCCATCGCATCGTAGCGTTTCCAAAGGCCATCTCCGTCACGATAGGTGGGCACACCACTCTCCTGCGAAAATGCTGAGTGTCAACTCTGTCAACTGCAACTGTAGCTGCCTGAGCCATCATGGCGTGCTCATTGCTCCTTGGAGATGCCGGCACCTGTGAAGGCCAGCGCCCTGCCTGCAGAGATGAAGTCAGCCTCGCAACCAGATGATGAACGGGGTCACTTGCGAACTTGCGGCGATCGTTTTACCATCGCTAAGTGTCACATAGGTTGACTATCTTTCTCTGGCCTGGGATTCACCCAATGAAATGTATGAAATCAAGACAGGACTGGGTAGACAGGTGTCACGAAAATGATTTCCTACCAAGCTGTGACCTCAAACTACAACAAACTCAATGCAAATTGCTTTTTGATTTTGAAACGAGTCTTTTCAACAGAGTGAAACATTGGCTATTTTCGCAGCCACACGCTCCCCAGCTTGTGATCAGCCAAGGCACTGCAGTTTGCATGGGAGATGCATAGGGCGCCAGGCCTTTGGGCAATTTCTCCACATTTTCATCAGGCTCAAAGAGCTCCCACCTGCCAGCTCTCAAATGTATCACGGGAATGGAAGATTGCGAAAGACTCAAATTGCTGTATATTTCGTTTTCCTAGTTTGTGTCTGTGTGTATCAAGTGTCTTCTTGGTGTTCCTACAGCAGGATTTGATCCTCAAACGACTATAGTTTGCAATCTCTTTGGCGTCCCTGCTTAACTTTGGCGCCGTCTGGACAGAGACGGATGGCTGGTCCTACCTCAAATGGTGCAAGTTCCGGCTGACCCTTCCAGTCTTCAGTTGTCAATGTTTGGGAAAAACAAGTTGTGAGGGCTAGCAATGGGATGACTCTGTGTATGTGTTGGTTTGAACTTTGGCTTTCCACATGATTCGAGGACAAAAGGAAACACCTCTAAGCAGCTGGAAACTCAAGGTGGAGCAAGACGACAATAAGGTGAAGGACACAAACATACTACCAAAAATGCGAGGAACGAAAGCATCAAGGCAAGTTCTGTGCAAGCCAAGTTCTGTGTTTGTCATTTGTCCATAGATCGATTGATTCCTTGAGTTGTCAACATCTTCCATTCGACTTTTGGGGATTGATCTGGGTTGGGATTTGTTGCTGAGTTTCCCGACCAAGGCTTCCATGCGACCATCGAAGTAGCAGCAACAACCAGCAGTTTGTCCAATGCCCAGGCCACGCAAGGAGGGCCCCTGCAGGGCTGACCGGGCTGACCATCAACTTGCCACGCAAGAGCGAAGTTTGATTGAGTTTACGTATGCTGACAAAAAAATGGAGGAATATGTGCAACACTAAGGGGCAAAAGATGATGCCAAACTAAATACATTGAGTTTGTGGCATAGCGGGAACAAAAACAACTGCGTCAATAAAATCAACGTTGCCTCACCAGTCTTTCCTCGCAGTTCCTCCCAACGTTGAACGCTCAAGGTCCTAAGCAAGTCCACATCCCAGAGAAGCCAAGACGGGAAGTATGGCTTGAATTGCTGAAATCACGCAAGATGTATCAGCTTCTTTATGTACAATAGATTCAGTAGGAATACACCCCATGGACGCAAAATGAGCTTGTACATGCTTGTACCATGTGTACAAACATGCACCTCGTATGTCATACAGAAACAATACAGCATTGCAAGATATTGCAAGGGCAGGCAGTCACTCACATCTCGCTAAAAGACATCCAGGTCGCTCTCTGCCATTCTCCTGGCCCAATCCAAAGACTAATGTTGTAGGCTCCTGCAGGAAAGGATCTGTTGCTTCCAGTTGCTTCCAGGGAGCATTTTCTCAGGTCTTCGGAAACAATTGAAACCATCAACCTTCTATATCCTTCTATGACCTTCCCAAATTGAGCAATGCTTTAAGAATTCACAGACCCCTCCTCGTTGTGAACATTGAGAACACCCTCAGGAGGCAGGCCGAGCAACACGACAATGGAGCCTGAGCAACTTCATGCTTCAAATCCGCATCATTCCGCGATGCTTCATGCCCCTTGAAACACATAGACCATAGAAGATCAGACAAATGATGACAAATGCGAATGGCAGTCATCATCCAAAATTGAATGTCCGCTGCCTTCTCGCAGAGGCCGCTCCCTCAGCAAGGCAAAGGTTTCCTTGGCCACACCGGGCATCAGCAGCAAGATCAAGGCGGCTGGAGCTCCTGGTTCCACGGTTTGAGCTGATTCCGTTGATTCCCTTGACAGCTTTCCGCCTAAGATCGTTGAATGATGTTGAATGTTAGGAATGGAGAAATTGATTGAATCCTTATGATCACAAGAAAATCATAAGATGTCATCAGTTGTCGAACAGGCAACATGAGGCAACATGAGGCAACATGAGGCAACATGAGGCAACATGAGGCAACATGAGGCAACATGAGGCAACATGAGGCAACATGAGGCAACATGAGGCGACATGAGGCAACATGAGGCAACATGAGGCAACATGAGGCAACATGAGGCAACATGAGGCAACATGAGGCAACATGCACAAAATGAGTCAAGTTTGGTGCTCGCCCATGTTTTTCTCCTTCCAAGGACTCCACCAGCTGCATGGAGCAACCCAGCTCTTTTAAGACATCTTGAAGCTGATCCATACCATCTGCCGGCTGAGTCGACAAAATACAAAGCATCAAACCTCAATTGCCTCAACTTTCACTGATTTTCCAATTTTTCCACAATTTCAATGAACATAACATGACATAAATTGACATAATTTTGCAGTTGGCAGCATCTGTGCCACGCCCGAGCCAAACAGATCCAAACAGGATGAAGTACACCTGAGACGGAAGGCTGCCAGACCCTGCTGCCTGGCAAGGCCGCATCTTTCGCTAGGACCAAAGCAAGCGGCTCTCCTGAACACAGTCACCAGTCACAGCAGAGGGTTTGCAAAACGCAGCGAGTTTGTTCCAAAATTCTTCTTGAGCTTTTTTGGGGTATTGCGCCATGAACTCAAGAGTTGGTACAGAAGCTGTTGGTCTTCTGTGCCTTTCATGTGCGTCAGAGCCAAGCGCACTGCTGTACGCCAAATGCCGGGATCCTGCCACAACGTTTGGGAAACCGCTCATGGCAGCCTCGCAATCTAAGATGCTGAAAAGACAATGCCTCGATCGAAAAGAAAACACAGCATGTTACAATGTTAATCTGTGAAAACAAGCATGTTATACAATGTTCAAGCTGGTGTCTTGGCCACGTGGAGCTGACATCTCACCGAGTCATCGGTCCAAGTGATGACTCGGTGACCAGTCTCCGTCCTCCTGCAGGCTCTCCAAGATCCCCTTCTGGTTGAATACCAAGAGTGAGGAGCCAGGACCACATTTTGTCGCCTTCATTTCAGACTACAGTGGCTACAGGCATGATCAGGTAAGATCGCACAATGTCGATCTCAATTCTGGTTGCTAGCTAGTTTACGATTTTTTTTTGCTTGAACTCAAATTAGCCGTTTGGATGTGCCGTCATCTGGACAACAACAACCAACCAGTCATCTGAGCCATCTGTTTGTAGCAATGACGGATTCACATAAGACAAACAGATATTGCAAATATCTTTCTGTCTCAGTGTCTGAAGAGTCTGAAGAGCCCCTTGGCGCCTCCCACACAGCAGCCATGCTTGAAGACTTGTGCACACTGCACTCACGCCATCATGCGCACGATAGACTCTAGCACTAGATGTTTCACTGATGTTTCTCCTTTGGAGCTTCCCAAACTTCAGATGTCTCCAGAGGGATTCACCAGGATGCAAACGTCTGATATGCTGTGCTATGTGCTGTACCGTCTTGTCAGTGCTGCAAGTTTTGCCGCAGGCGTTCCACGGCTAATGATTCTCATCATGAACACATGTCCATGCCAATGGCGAATTTGTGAGTGATTGTAATGTTGCACCATGTCCTGCTTTTTTTGCCTTGGAGGTCATCTATAATTGGCTTGAGAACCTGAAGCCACCATCATGCATAAATGTGGCCACAATGGCATGTAAAGTGAGAACTGGTCTCAGTCTCGCTAAACCATGAATCTGTCCCGCCAACATACTCAATGGATTTCTAACACAATGCTACACAACAGCTTTGCAGGAAGGGATGGAAGAGGATCAAAACGGCCTGTTTCCTGCCAGATTCCAACCCCTGCCACATTCGCAAAATCTGCTGTTGCTCTCTCTAGCACCCCACCGCCCTTGCGTTCCCAACACGCTTGGAAAGAGATCCTCCAGCTCCGGAAAGTCCTTGTGCTCAGCGGCTGTGCTCCAGAAATGTGTTGCGCGGTGACACACTGACATCATTTACTCCACGTCAGCTGTTTAGAAGATCTCTCCATTGCTCTGTGCCAAAAGCTCACCACAGATCTGCAAACCTGTTGACATCTGCTGACTGGCCTCCTTGGCTTGAGTCTTGAAGACTACACCAAATACAAACAGCAGCACCAACCTCAGCTGGAACATGCTTTCTGGCTGGCAAGTAGAAACTAGACAAGGTGAGTCCTGGTGTGCAAGCCCGGTGAGTCAGTTTGGTACACAGTTTGGATATGGTTCCTGGTTTACTTGGCATCAACGGCTCCTTGCACTGTTGGATGGATCACAACCATCCTCTTATGCTTGGCCCCTAAGGCCCGGACAACAGCAGCAGGGTGAAGAAGACTGAACGGATAGCAGCAGCAATGCCCTGGCATTCGTCGCACAACTTGAGAAATCGCTCTAAGATGCCCTTGAACAATGTCCAAACTGTGTATCTGGTACAATCTGGCGTAGCAACACATGATAAAAAATTCCCCTTGTGATTCAATGGATTCCTCCAACTCTGTAGCCATCCACTGCCATCTGGCCTTCAGCAGGGTCACCACCTCGGGAACTGCCCGCAGCAATCGGGCAATGCGACCCAACCTGGCCATGGCTGCCCTGTTGTAAAGAGAAAGAAAGTGACTGGCAACTGCCACAGGGGCCTCCCAAAAATTCGCATTAGATCCATCCCATAGATGTTCAAAGCAGATTCAAATTCAACAAACGTTCTTTGTTTCTTAGCTAACGGCGCTTCACCGACCCCTACCCCGATAACCACCTGGTGAGGCGTAGCAAACGCACTGTACGGAGGATTGTGAGCTCCTTGACCTTGACACGATCGGCACTGGGAAGATCAACCCTTTGAAGGCAAGGGTGTTGAATTTTCACTTGAGATAGACCCCTGAAAAAAAAAATAGTCCCTACTATGTTTGATCATGATGTTCGTTTTTATCCTTTCGAGGACCCGTGCAAGTGCTTAAAGTTGCAGATCTGGGTCTGATGTAAGATTCGAGGAATCGTATATAATGGCCTCTATTCTGACATGATCCATCAGAAATGCAATAGGCATGGGGACTATCCGGTTCCAAAAGCTGCAGAACACACTTGACTGTTTGACCTGATCTTCACGCACAAACCAAGCGATGTCTATGTCATCCGCAATGACTTCATGAATCTCCGATTGCTGAGGTCAGGAGGTCAGGAGGTCATCTCCCTCTTTGTGAAAAAGTCCCCCACAGCATGGATTTCGGCTTCCTTGCTGCCAAACCAGCTAGCCTTAGGACAGACTTTGCACATGAAAGTAAACCCTCCCTACACTTTCGCTGAGCAGCAGCTTGATCACATCTTTGTGCTGGATCAGCTAAGATTATATGATTATATTATATATATATATGATTATAGTATACAATATTATACAATATTATAAACTTGCACACAGTGTTTTTGTCTTATACTTATACTGATACTGTATACTACACAAACTGGAATTTGATGGAATTCGTTTTTGACGCTGCAGGAGCCAGCAAAGGACGCCACAATTGTCATCACAATTGGCAGCACCCAAACTTCACCTAGGTAGATTAAAGAGGAGACACTGAAACCTTGCTGAATCCATCTGAATCCTCGATTCCTTTGGATTTTCATGACCAAGTCGCAATTTTCCTTCGCACCGGCACTTTCAACAACTGCCCAACCAATAGTGGCAATAGGAACATATAGGAACTACGAATCGCGCAGAAAGAGTGGTGAATACTGAGCTGCTCGCCAATCATCAGGATCACCAGTGAAGAGTCAAAGCAGAACCTCAGGCAGCTGGTTCCAACCCTGGCAAGGAAGAGATCTGCCTGCTTGCCAGCCCAATAAGACAACCATCGGGAAATCTATCTATATATATATAATATTATACGTATAATTGCTAATCCTCTACCCAGTGAGCAAACCACGATGGCTCCTGGTAAATCGCTTCAGGATAAAAAAAACAAACGATCCCAGGAGAAACGTGACACGGTTTCTGGGAAGCAGTTGGGCTCACCAATGCATAGCCGATTACCTGAAACTTTGTAGCTCAGATCGACACCAGAAATCTTTCCTGGCATCTCTCTTCCGTCTGAACCTCGCAGCATCGAATTCTCTGCTGACCCTATCAGCTTCAGCATCAGCAGCCTCTGAACTGTTTCCCAAATGCTGGAGTTTCTCGTGCCATCTCGTGTCGCTGAGGCCAGAAACGCTGCAAATCTGACGACCTGAGAGCTCGAGGTGCAATGCAGCTATGGTTCTTTCAACGACACAGAAAACGCGAATCTGACACGGTGCACTTATTAGCTGAGAACTCCTATTGTTCCTTCAACATGTGCGCACGCGAGAATATATAGATGCATGGACAGATTGACTTGTTGATTCACCCTGAAGTTGCGACTGATCTCCCACAGAAGCTGGTGCAAAAACCTTTGGCTTCCGCGCAATCTCTGCGGTGAAAACCACGCAGAAGATGTGCTCCACTGCCTCATCGGAAGCAACTTCGAATTTCCCGTGGATCTGATTTCCTTCATCTCACCCTCCCAACTGCCTGATATATTTGGCGGATTTTGGCCGCATATGGAGATGGATCAACAAGCATTATACAATATTTGTGGAAGATGAACAGCCATTTACGGTGCATTGCGTTGTTCACGAGGATACCAGCGTTTGAGCTATAGTCATATGCTGTCATCCGGTTCTGTTGATTCAGTATGTTTTGAAACTGGGATCCCCAGCCATCTGCTCCCCGCCAAGCTCTGACATATTGGTTTTGTGAGGGGCATCAGCTTCCAAGCCTGCAGTCGGAGACTCATTCAAACATCTTGGAGCTGGTTACAGTTTTGTTAAGCATATATAATATATAACTATAACAACTACAGTATCAAGATGGTGATGGTTTGACCTCCTCCAAGTTCTGTGACTTTTGCGATTGCGATGCTTAGGAGGCATACAAATTGCGCGACTTGCATCTTTTGCCAGTGTCCAGAACACATCCCATCAATTAGCTGGGATAAGTGTTGCACCAATCCAAATGGAGTTCAAAAGCACAACCTCAGAGAAAAAAAAGGCAAGCGCAAGGCCATGGCAGAGGAACTTCGAGGCTACCCCACTTGAGTAGCAACTAACAAGTATATTTTGGCGACAAGAACAGGAGGTTGACAGTCCAAACATGCCACAGCCTGTATCTGCTTTCGAATATTGTCTACACAAAATCTGGCGTCCGGGCTAGCATCGAGACCAAAAAGAAGGTGTTGCTCTTGGCGATTGTTGTGAGGCAACCTTGGTGTCAGAGCAGCCCTTTAAATTCCAGGATCAACACTGCAAGCCTTGAACATGGGGATTCAGCCAAAGGGCAACTGGAAAAATAAAGGTTCAAAATTCACCAGGTTGCTGCAAAATTTGCAAATCTAAAGAACCCCCTGATATCCCCTATCCAGAATTTCTGCATAGGTTTGATAGATTTGTACGGACCTCCATGGATCCGTTTTGGGGTCTTTGCCTCAGCTTCTCACCGCTGTCTTTGTACAAATCGCTGACGTGATAGTCACGGCGATCCATTCCTGAGTCCAAGCTGCTAGATCTGCTAGATCTGCTAGGTGCTGGAAGGATAGGGCCGAAGTATTTCGTTCCGGTGGGAATTCCAATGAATGCACATGCTTTGCCCTTGGGCAGTGCTGGGTGGTGTCTTCATTGCCCCTCTGGGAACCGGTGAACCCATAAAATGTGTTCCCACATCAGCAAATTCGGGAAAAAGGCGAGCTTTACATCAAACTTTTCTATCTTTTCTGCTCGCAGAAGAAATTCCAGGATGCGGCATGCTGAGGGCTTTGGGAGAGTCTTGGAAACAGAAATGAACCACAACATCCCTGCTGGCAGGGCCCCTGGCGACTATGAAGCTCTTTTCGCTTTTGCTCGTACTGTGCGAAGACCACGCGTTGAGTACGGCCTCTGGTTCCCCAATGCGAGAATCAGAAGCAAAACAGGTCAAGCAGCAGAGGACAGCTGCCAACTCTGAGTAGCCTCAGAAGCTCTCGTCCCAGCATTTTTGCTAACAATTCCCGGAACTGGTCAGGCAAGCACACAGGTCTGGCCTGTTTCAATCAACCACGCTAATTCGTTCACCTGGCAGCTTGGTCACGGAGTTGTCCCTGACGGAATTCAAAGGAGGTCCCATTCATATCCACCGAGTTCAGTTTCGTTAGGTGTAAATGCGCTTGGGATGTGAAACTCTGAATGTCACAACTCCGGAGAAACAAAAACACTGCCGGTTTTCCCAGTTTAGGGTAGCGGCTCCAGTTCTGAAGGCTTCTAAATTTTCATCCACTTCGATTGAATGAGAACACACCCGAAATAAAAGAAGCAATCACCAAATACAGTGGCAACATGTGGCAACCAGCAAAGTGGCCTTTCTGCGGAATCTCT